>VUQI01042316.1:0-10786 GCA_015106735.1 Paratilapia polleni | reverse complement strand
TCATAGTACCATACTATCCCAATTGAGCACTTCGCTCTCAGACTGCAGGCTTACTTGTGGTTCCTAGGGTATTTAAAAGTAGAATGGGAGGCAGAGCCTTCAGCTTTCAGGCCCCTCTCCTGTGGAACCAGCTCCCAGTTTGGATTCGGGACACCCTCTCTACTTTTAAGATTAGGTTTAAAACTTTCCTTTATGACGGGGCGGCTGTGGCTCAGGAGGTAGAGTGAATTGTCTACTAATCAGAAGGTCAGTGGTTCGATCCCTGGCTCCCCTAGTCTGCATGCCGAAGTATCCTTGGGCAAGACACTGAACCCCACGTTGCTCCCGATGCATTCATCGGAGTGTGAGTGTGTGTGAATGTTAGTAAGCACTTAAGTATAGATAAAAGTGCTGTATGAATGTGACTGGGTGAATGTGGCCTGTAGTATAAAGCGCTTTGAGTACACAACACTGAGTAGAAAAGCCCTATATAAGTACCAGTCCATTTACCGTAGAGCTTATAGTTAGGGCTGGATCTGGATCCCTTAGTTAAGCTGCTGGGGGCTTCCCATGATGCACTGAGCACTTCCTTTCACTCTCCATGTGTTTATACACCACTTGCATTTAATCAGTTATTATTAAACTCTGTCTCTCCCATAGTGTGTCTTTTGTCCTGTCTCCCTCTGCTCTCTTCTGTTTCCCCTCACCCCCAACCGGTCGCGGCAAATGGCTGCCCCTCCCTGAGCCTGGTTCTGCCGGAGGTTTCTTCCTGTTATAAGGGATTTGTTTTATTCCCACTGTTGCCAAGTGCTTGCTCATAGGGGTCGTCTGACTGTTGGGGTTTTCTGTCTAATATTGTAGGGTCTTTACCCTAAAATATAAAGCGCCTTGAGGTGACTGTTGTTGTGATTTGGTGCTATATAAATAAAATTGAATTGAATTGAACTGAACATCCAAAAATATCTAAACATACCCACTAGTAACATGCTGCCCCTGGTGGTTAAATTCTGCACACTGCAATTACAAAAAGTACCTTTAAGAGGTTAAATATCACAGTTGTTATGACAAGTCTAGTACAGACTTTAAGTTCGAGTAATATTTTGGTGTTTTAAAATGTGCTCATCCTGACTTGACTATAGAATATGGCAATGGTTCTTTAAAGACAGCATGCAGTAAAATGCAGCGTATATATGATCATGTTAATTATTTTTATCTCCCTGCCAAGACACACAGAAGTTTGCTGTATAATTATTTTAATCAGTGGAAGCCTTAATTGGTCATAATCACTCCCAGCAACTCATTCATCATCTGTCTACAATGTGTTGTGTTCCCCTAGCTGGTTAGATGGCACCTGACTGCCAACCTGCCTGCCTCCCTTCCTTTAACTCAATCACTGCTTTTAGTATGTGCGTCACCAGCTGAGTGAAAATTACAGGGTTTGAATTAGAAATATGTTCAGCCACTTTCCTATCACTGCCTCTTTTTTCTGTCATTCTTTCATTTGTGCTCCCCCTCACTTCTCCATTTCTTTCTCCCTCTTCACCTTTTTCAGCCTCCTCCCTTTTAATAGAAGCAGCTGTGTCTAGTTACCATGGCAACCTATCCGATAAGCCTTGCCAATCAGACATGTGTATGTGCGTAAGCTTGTGTGTAAAAGAGTTTTTTTGTGTGTTTTTAACCCCCCACCCTCTCTCCTCACCTGTCTGTGCAGTGTGTAATTACAGTCTACCCACTCGCCTCTAAATATATCCCAAACCTCAACAGACACCTGTGGAAACTTTTAGTTGCATCAGTTTGAGGACAAAGTTAAATGTTGCAGACTTCACTTTCCTGTAGCCTACTAGTGAGACCGTTCAAACTTTCCCCGCACTTCATGACTAGTTGCTGGAGGGAACAGACACTACCTGACTTCTAATGCCATGAAAAACAACCGCAGCAACTCTCCAGCTGCCACAATGCACAGCGAGAGCTGACATAGACCTGGAACAAGCTGCTGCTCTACTTTTTTTTCTTTCCCCTGTAATTTTTGCTGCTCATGTCTTATTAACTGTCCTGTAGCCATCTGTACTCTGATTGATTGTGATTGGATGTCACAACAAATCTTTGGCAAAAACCAAAGTTTCTTAAAATTTTGAAAGAATTCACAAATTACAGGGTCATCTGGTCCGTTTGTCTAGCATAGTCCCACACTCATCCATCCATCCATCCATCCATCATCTTTTCAGCTTATCTGAAGTTGAGTTATGGTGGAAGCCAGCTCAGCAGGCTCTCCAGCGGGTTCTGGGTCTACCCTAGGGTGTCCTCCATTTGGGCCCGACACAGCCCAACACGATGCCTGCATTGCTGGTAACGCCGCACCAATCCCGCTGGCCCACCTCACGCTCCCTCATGAATAACCCTAAACCCAGAGGGAGCACTCACTGAGATCGAGATCTCTTTTTCAAGAGAGAACTGTGACTTATTGAAAGAGATGACAAAACAAAGCATGTTTGAAGAAGTGAGAAGATGACAAAGAGCAAATATTTAAAGGTAACGTAGTCCAATCAGAGGGAGCCCGAAACATAAAAGCTTTTTTTTTACCAGCCTTCTTTGATACAAAAGGGGCATTATAAAAAAAAATGATCTGAGCTATTTAACACTTAAGTGTAAGAAGTAGAAATAACAAAAAATGACAAAACACTATAAGGGCTGTCAAAGTTGATACATATAAAACTGGTACCAGTGAAATTTGTATCTTAAATTAAGAGTGAGCCCCCCGAGTCTGTCAAATTGATGTGTAAAAACTCAGCAAAATGGTTGATTTTATATAATATCAAGAGGTTGAAGATCAGCACTCTGATACACTGTCAGTTCATCAAAGTTACATTTGTACACAATACAATAATAATGTTTGGTTTAAAGTTAAGTTCAGAGTCATTCAACATATCTGAATATTTATTTTTTTCCACTTTCTGAAGTGCTGAAGAGTCTAACACACACAAAGCCTAATTAATTTTACCTCTCAAGGATTCTGCTTCTTTGCACTTCTTTATCAGTTCTATTAACTATACCAAATATTCATTAACTGAGTCCTGTTTATTGATTTTTAAACAACAACACATTGCTGGTGCTCTTTACTCCAAGTCTGAAACTGCCTGGTGAAGTGCAAGATTTATATTTGTCTTTGCTAAATATTCATACCTTTTTTTAAATTCAAGCATTCCTTGTTAAATAAACAAAATCTTTGGCTCAGACTTGCTGTGCAGCTCCTCCCTACATTACAGATGCAGCTGTACTAGCTGGAGGGGATTCATCAATTGCCTGCAAGGCACCAAAAACACAGCAGTCCTGTATTTTAATGGCATGTATTTGCCAACAAATGTATGAGCATATTTGTGGTTCTGCCACTGTTGCTCATAATCAAAGTTTTGCAAATATTGCATATTGCCCTGGTGAATAAAGTGCGCCCACACACATCTTTTCCTCTTCTGCCGTGTCTCGAGTCCCACATGAAAACAAATTCAGAGAGAACCTGTAAGAAGATGATCTGTATCTGCACACACACACACACACAAACACGCCCATGTGGATTTGCTGGAGAATCTGCTCTCTGGGGCAATTGGTCAGCTCTGTGTGTCTGCTCACATCTAACACATCTAACATCAAACACACAAACACACACTCTCTCCGGCTTTTCTTGCCTTCGTGGTGACAGGTGAAGGATTGGACATTCGTAACCACCGTGCCCTCTATTTCAACTCGCTTCCTTTTGCCTTTAAATTCTATGAAATATTAAAGTTTTAAAAGGGACATAAAGAAACTTAGTTGGAAGTTATTAAGGCATAAACTTTAATCCTAGACATAAGAGTATTAGATAAGAGTAATAAAATACAAAGTCAGTGTGCATTTGCCTTCCTTTATTAAAACAATAGAATTCACAGAAGAGTTGTAGTTTTGATAGTACTCGTACTAGGAGTCAGTTCCAGTAACCATAAAAGGTTTTTCTGATTTAAAATGGGTCTTCGGGGGGCAGTGATTGGTCCACATATAGTTAAGACAATGAGTCTGGATTACCTTACTTACTGGAAGTCTTGAGTAAATTAAAGCTCAACTTGTGGTTAAAAATATCTTTATTACAGTCCTGGTTATTCTCCTTTAATAAGGCCAAATCCTCTTTGGTGGGCATCAGAATTGTTCATTTGCAAGAAAAACCCTGCCATATTATCTTACTGTTTCATACCAGAAAAAGATTTAGTGTGTTCCAGTACACATACAGTAATAGTAATGGTACAAAAATACCAGGATATCCTACTGCATCTGGATCCATTTTGTAGTTTTTATTTTATTTGTAGTTTTATTTTTGGCCCTTTTGACCCCACAGTACCCTTTTACTTGATATTAAAAGTTGACCTATTGTGTTCTGGGCACCTTACACAGTGGAGCACTGCTTACTTGTCTACAATAAAAGACAATTTCATACAATAAACATTTGTTTCATTTGTCTGTGTTGTGTTTTGCATACATGTTATCAAGTATTTAACTCAAAGAAATGCCTTCTTTTTGACATATTTGCCTTGTTTTTGACATTGATGTGTTTTGTACTTAAAATATATTTAGACTGTTTGAGATACATACAGTTCATAAAGACAAACTTTATCTCTGGTTACCTTCTTATTACATTACTTTAGTTTAAATATAAAAACTACTGGTATTGGTATCTATGCATCTTGACCCTGGCAGGATAATGATTTTATGAAGCCACCCACCCTCCACTAATCTGCAGACATTTTTGACTTCATGATCCCAGTAACTCATTTCTTGTCCCCGACACTTGCGATTAACATAATTGTACCTCTTTATTGTGCTTGTCTCTTTCGTTTAATTAATTGTTAATTAACTATGTTAGTCCCACTCGGATTAAAAATGCTTTCGTCAGTTGTGGCACTGTTGCAAGCATGCATGATAAGAGATGGCATCCCGATGTAATGTAGACTTAAATAAGCCATCATGCGATTGTTTAATTTTTCCTTCTGAGGATTCAAAATGTCTGAGACAGTAGCTTAGTGGTGCGACCCAAGCAAGGAGGCTGCCTCATTACAGCATCTTTCAATAAGTAAACCTACTAGAGCAATGAGCTGCTTTAGATTGAAAGAAAGAGTCAAGGTTATGGTATATGCTTTATGTATTGTTACTGTCCTCAAATTAGGCCTTCCTTTCAAAGCTAATTTCACTTTTAGTCCAAATATTGTTCCCCTGATGCTACAGTCCTTCCTGTCCAACCAACCGTGTACTTTACAGGAAGAAAGAAAAAGAAGCTCTGCTCAGTGGGAAGAAATAATGCCTTCTCATCAGTTTTATCTGGTCTTGGCTGTGGCACCTGTCATCTGTTTCCAGGAGCCATGGCATTTTTATCTGCCAGCCTTTAGTGAAGGTGGAAGAAAATGTGAGATTAGGTGCAAGCTGAATTGTTAGTCCCAGTTGTAGTAGCTTCTGTTCTCTGCACAGACAGTATTTTTTACTGATTATGTCCTTAAGTGTACCATTTGTCTTTTTTTTCTTTTCCTGCTTAAAGTCAAAATGCAGCTTGAAGTATTACTACAAAGACTCAATGAGTGATATGACATTCTGCTGATTAAATTATGCATCTGTTGTGTTTGCAGTCTTATTTAAAAGAACATTTTGTAGTATTTTGCATCCCCTTTATTTGGGGACTGTAGTCTGCAGCTGACTCAACCACCAGAGCAGACTCGTATGTTCGTAATGTTACCTGAAATAAGCTTTGAAGGCAAAAACAAAGTGCTCTCTGTGTAGGTAAAGACCTTAAGGGTTTTTAAAAATTCTGCAATTAGTCACACCCATAAATAATGGTTGACACCACATCAGTAAAGAATTAGAAAAAGCACTCTTGTTTTGCTAATGTTTTCTTAAAACTAGAATGCCAGGTTTATTACTTGGCCCCTTTTAAAAACACTGAAACATAATATTTGTGATCTGCTTTTAAAGACTTTCATCTTCAGTATTAATGAGCGGATTAAGGGCAGAGTGCCACAGACAGGGCAGAGGAGGCAGAAAATGTTTTACTGACAATAAAAAAACACCCGCCTGATCTTTTAAATATTATATAATCCTTGAAATCATTTCATAAGCAAAAATGTCCAATATGTTTAACTCCTGAGATGTGAAGACTTGCTCCTTTTGCTGTTTTATGCAATTAAAATTTAAATTTCTTATGTTTTTTTTAGCCATTTAATCACCTAATAGTTAAAACAGGTAATTAATTTTAAATCCAGAGGTTTCATAATAGAAATAAATATTAGTTACAGCCTCAGCAACCGAAGTAGGAAATCCAAAACATATCAAATCAGGACGCTCAGCTTTCTTTTTCATCTTCCGACTCCGTCCATTTGATTCAAAGGCAGACAGCAAAGGAAACATCATTCCTTGTAACTGCCGCGTGCAAACACATAGACACCCGTATACACAGAGCGGGTTCCTGTGCGTGTGCTGTGCTGTCCTCAGTCCCAACTGATCAGAGTCAAATGCTCTCAGCTTTGTTCTGCCTCTGAACTGAACGCATGGGGCCACGGTGCTGCAATTAGCCGAGAAAACCAGTCTGCCAGAACACGCAGACATATCGCTGTCTCTCTCTGCAGATAAATAAATGGCGGCTGCAGCAGTTATCATTTGTGGTTTTGTGCAGCTTATTTAACTGGGATTTTATGCACTGCAGGGAGCCGTGTGGTCTGAGTAATCTCTTAGAAAATTAGTGAACAGAGAAACAAAAGAAGTTGCTTTTTGTATTTTTTTCTTTCCAGGGAGGTTAATTACTCCTCCACTCCTCCCTCCTGGTTTAAGAGACTTGTAGGGTAAAGTAGGGTCAGACAGATGTTGGAACTGTGGAGCTGACAGCAGTTCAGCTTCAACATTTTTCTTTAGAGTAACTGATTTTCTTGTGCACAGGAGGGCAAAAGAAGTCCAAAACAAGCTAAAAATGCACACTACCCCTGAGATGTCTTTGCCTTCTATATTCTTATGGTGCTACATTAGCATATATCTCAAGTTATCTTTCTCTTTAGTATCAACTCTCAACTTGTTTGTTCGTGAACACGAATTTTCCCATAATAGGAAGTATGTTTCCTGTTTGCAGCACCTGTGTTGTCCAGACTTTTCAGAGAGAATGCATCACCCTGGCAACCACAAAAATGGAGCTTTGAAAGAAGTAGCAGTCGTTGTATTTTAACCCAAATTTCTAAACCTAACCAAGTCGTTTTTATTGTCTACATATAACCGAGTAGTTTTTAGTGCCTAAACCAAACCTAGTCATTTAATGTCTTAACCTAACTGAGTAGTTTTTCATTGCGTAACCCTAACAAGTTAATAAGGCATTCTAAATTATTAATCCATCCCACTGCTTATCCAATTCAGGGTCGTGTGGGGGGTGGAGCCTATCCCGGCTGTCATAGGGCGAGAGGTGGGGTACACCCTGAACAGGTCGCCAGTCCATCAGAACCTCAGGAAGCAGAGTGGGTTGATCTGCTTGTGTCCTTGGACAATGTACTGAACCCCAAATTCAGTTGCATGCATCCACTGGGGGTGCGAGTGTGCACATGATAGTTTAAAAATGCTTAAAGACATCGAACTTTATAACTTATTTAAAATAATACAGATGAAGTGTAAAAAACTGTCGTGTGGTCTCTGGTGTGAGCAGCGAAATCGTTCAGTCCACACCCAAACCCCTACAGCTGCCAAATGTGGAGTTTTTTTCACCCTCTTAAAAGTGGAAAATATTCATTTCGTGGACAGGGACATGAGATGAGACCAGTCAGAGGAAAAATCATGTTCAGGGATACGGAAGAAATGGAAAATTATCTGGAAACACTAATCAGTAGATTAAAAGCTGTGATTTTTTTCACAATCTGCTGTGAGACTGTATTGTCCTCTCAGCTCTGCTTCCAGCAGTAGGCATCTGTTTTATTGGAAAAAAAAAAGACTCTCAAAACCTTCTGTTCATTATCCCTACACCTAAAGGTGAAGTTAGTAACTAGATGGTAAACACAGAAAAAAATAAGGCTCAATTTATATGTATGAAATGCACCTGCAGTCGAGCTGGAACAAAATGAACAGATTGATAGAGACTGTTTCTAATTCTTCCAATCCTCAGTAAAGCAGCACATGGCCGACTGCAGCATGCTGGGAGGACTCTGGGGAAAACATAAAAGGCTGACGAGCAGACCAGAGAGATTACAGCTTGACTGTGCATGAGTGTGCGCGTGGGTAGACCTATGTGAGACGACTAAGATGCAGAAGAGATGGAGAAACAGAGCACCATCCCCTTGTTACCCTGTCGGCTGCAACGCGGACCTCCCGGGAGTGTCACATTTTTGCTTCAAAAAGCAAGAAAGTTGTCTTCTCCCTGCTCTGTTCTGATATGTGCTGAGACAGGAGAAATGGTGGGAAGAGATGGTGGGATAATAGTGGTGTGGGGCGGGGACTGAAAAGGAGAAATGACTTTAGAGTTATTCTCAACTGGTTTTATCTGAAACACTTCAGGGTAATGAGGTTCTATCGTGTGTCTATGTGTGTGTGTGCGCGCGCGCATGTTGAAATACATAATTTCTTTTTTGTTTTTTAAATTTTAAGGCGTAAAAGTTTTGGCACTCTTGCTGAGGGTTGAGCACTAAAAGCAATGAGATAACAGTTACTAAACCTGAAGATAAGGTTTTGTATTTTAGCGTGAGTTCACATGGCAGCACTTTTGGGCAGTGTGTCAGAACATGCCACTGTCCCATTTTCTAGCTCTGCCATTTTCAAATTTAAAATTTGCAGGTGTATGTGAAGCAATTGGGATGAGAATGAGCACCTCCATGTCTGAGGCCATGGTTCTCAGCTGAAAAGGGGTGGAGTACCCACCCTGGATCAGGAATGATCTCAAGTATCTCAGGGTCTTGTTCATGAGTGAGGGGAGAGTGGAGCAGGAGATTGACAGATGGATTGGATCTGTTGCAGTGAAGAGACCTCACCTGTGGTCATGAGCTGTGGGTTGTGACCCAAAGAATGACATTGCGGATACCAAGGGGTGGTATCCGCAATGTCATTCAGGAGGGGCTCAGAGTAGAGCTTCTACTCCTAAACATCAAAAAGAGCCAGTTGAGGTGGTCCGGACATCTAACTAGGATGCCTCCTGTACACCTCCTACATGAGTTGTTTTGTGCATGTCCTACTGGGAGGAGGCCCCAGGGCAGGGTCTCCAGCATGTGCTGAGGACCCTGCATCTCTCGGCTGACTTTGGAATGCCTTGGTAGTGAAGAACTGGGAAGAGGGATGCCTGGGCATCTCTGCTTAGATTGCTGCCCCAGCAACCTAGACCCAGATAAGCAGCAGAAAACAGGAGAATACTGAAACGCTAAAGGTGGTGGTTGTTCTGCCCGTGACAGCCGAACAACGGCAGAAACAGGAGCTGTATTAAACCTGCATTCTATTTAATGGCCTCCAGGGGGCAGTCCTCATGGTTGCAAAAAGAATTCTGGTTATATAGAAGTTTAAGAGAGAAAACTGCCTTCAGTGCCCTTTCTCTGTGACCTCAGTAAACACTTTCCTCGTGACTTCATGGGTTCAGGTTATATTGAACAAAACCGAGTCCATTTCGTAAATTATGGTCATCCTAAGAGTCAGAAATGAGGATTATCCAGGATATGCTCCTTGTCTAATTACATGTCAATCGCAAGTGGTTAGCCAATGAGTGTGAGGTTTCTGAGTCGGATCCATCTCACTTGTCACATATGATTTGAAAACACCAAGATCATGAAAATGCTCAACGTTGAGGGGATTTTACAAACCAGTGGATGATTTCATGGTTGTGTCATCCATCTTTATACTGTATGTGTGTTCACCGCCTTCTTTGTTTAGCATAGTAGCATGGAAACATCTAGTAACTGGCCCAAATACAGCAAAGATTTATAAAAACATTATTTTTGCGGGTATTGGATATAGGTTTTGAACTGGCATTACACTCAAGGAGATGTTTCCCAGCTGGCAGAACTAGCTTAAAGTTCAGTTTCGCACAAATGTTCACAAATTGCAACTTTGATCTGTGTCCACAGTTGCAAAAATGAACTAGTTCACGTTCATTTCCTAGTAGTGAAACCTCCTCCCACCATCCAAACCGCCCCAATGATTGCCACTTCCAAAGCTAAATTCCCATACACTCCCAGTAAGTGGTGCTGTACTGCTATATAATCACAGACATTGCTTATAAAGTAATTTTAAAGCCAACAAAAGAATGCAGGTTTTACCAGTTCAACAATGTGGGTCCTACCTCTTTAGTGATGATTTCTTGTTACCATCAGTCACTCACTGATATTTTCCAAGAATGGCCGGAGGCTTTAAGTTAATATCGTTTTTCACATTTGTTTTCAGTGTGGCTGATGTTCTGAGTTTTTTGTGCAGTTCTGACTTGCACAGTTTTGAATAAAAATATCAGAATCTGTTTGTACTTGTTTATCAAACTTTCAAATGTTTCAAATGTTTACGTGGACTGGCTTCAGAAACACCACTGTTAGCTGCGCCATCTAACTCTCCACTAGTTATACCAACAAGCTCTGTTGTTGTGGATCACACAATGCACACACTTTACAGCACTCCACATTCTCACATTCAGTGAATTCAATGCATTCAGTGAGCGTGCTCTTTTTGGCTCATTCATGCACAGCACTGAAGCACAGAAAACTCCCTCTGCTCTCTTCTGTTTGACCTCACCCCCAACCGGTCGCGGCAGATGGTTGCCCCTCCCTGAGCCTGGTTCTGCCAGAGGTTTCTTCCTGTTAAAAGA
>VUQI01042314.1:0-11070 GCA_015106735.1 Paratilapia polleni | reverse complement strand
AAACATGGTTCAGTTTCTTAATATTTTGCAGTTCTTCAGCCAGGAAGGAGTGCAGAGAGCTGCCAGCTGCAGGAAGCTGTCAACGTATATAACAGAATAAAAGACGGGCAGCACAAAACGATACGTTTTAACCTGGTCCGAGTTGTCTTGTTATAAACAGTGGAGGAAGATAAAAGTCTGATCTGTACCACAAGATGGTGCAACAAGTGAGTGTAACCTTTATTAACCCAGTTAAGTTATAAAGAGCACCTTCTTAATTAAAATGGGCATCTGGGAAATGGAGGTAGAAACAAAAAGAAAATTCAGGGACACTTCTCAAGAGACCAACTGATACAACGCTGCCCCCTGGTGGTGAAAGTTTTAGTTAAATTCTGCAGAGTATAATTACAAAAAGCTGCGTTTAAGCAAGTCGTTACAGGCTTTAATTTTATTTGTAATTATTTACATCAACAGCTGCATAACTGCATCTTTTTTCTGTTTTATGCTTTTAAATTTCACATTTGTGATTGTTATGTTGCCTTTCCGAGTGCCCCGTTTCTGAATTTAAATAAAATCATTATTAGCTGGAACAAAGAGGCTCGGGCTGCGGTGCGGAGGAGCTGTGGCTCACCTTGCAGAACTTGGTCCAGGGGATGAGTCCCTCTGGGTTCCTCTGAGCTTTGGGTCCTGCACAGAAACACATTCAGGTTTCACAGTTTTACTTCACAACATTACAACATTATCTGCAACTTATTCATGTGGGTTACAGGAAGAGGCTGTAGTTTGTGACTTTAGAGGTTTGTGTACGAGGTTGTTGTTGCTGTTGTTGAGTGTTTAGCCATGTTAGCAGCACAGCGGTGTCGATCTGTGAAGTCATTTAGAATAAATACATAATTTTAAAAGTGTTTTGATTTTTATTTAGTTTAAAACTGATGTTGAGCCCAGTGAAACAAAGCTACAGGATTTAAAAATGACACGTTATTCTTCATTTTTCGACCCATTTGTGAGCCTTGGCTTGTCTTAAGCCTTATTTCCACTAGCACCTACTCGGGCTCTGCTTGATTTTGGTCGTTTTCCATTACAACGTGGGTGGGGTCGTTACAGCAAGGCGGCCCGTGACGTCATTAATGGAGGCCATTGAGGCGATGGTGCCCTAGACCTGCTGCTCCTTCTATGGTTTTTTTTCAGGCTCAAGGTGAAAGAAGAGCGCCAGTGAAGGCTGCGGGCGGCGAGACAAAACACTCTGGAAACGTACACCATGGGGTTGGTTTGTGTGTAGCCATTTCCCTCGTTTCCGGGTTTTAAAAATGGCGGGTTTAATTCTTGTGAAGGAGTCGCTCCCAAGACTCATTCAGTGACGTCACTCCCTGGCCAATCAGTGGCCTGCAGTCTTGTTGACGTTACATTTTCGGCTCGACTCAGCTCGCTTGGAACTCCAGCCGAGTAGGTACTAAAAAAGTACCTGGTACAAGGTAATACCACCTAATGGAAAACCCTAAAAACTGAGTCGAGTCGAGCCGAGTAGGTGCTAGTGGAAAAGAGGCTTTAGATCGCATCAGTAGTAGGAAAGAACTGTCAGGGCCAGACATGAAGGATTCCTGTATAAAATATAACGAGCACACTCAGTCACTTTAGGGACTCGAATAGCTTGGTCACCTGAGAGTTAAGATCCTTAACGTTTTTAATCCTGTTATGATTAAAATCGAGACTTTAGAAGACATTTAGTGGCCTTAAATTTTAAAGATGGATCCACATGTTACTAGCAGCTGTGACGGGTGGTTGTGGACTTATTTCTGTGCGTCTGACCGAGCAGTTTGTCGGCGAGCATGTTGAGCTGCTCCTGGTTCAGGCCTCGCTTGGTGACTGAGGAGAACTGCCAGCTGAGCACCTCGGAGAGCTGAGACCACTTCGCCGGCGGAGGGGAGAGGAAGAACTTCAGGTTCTGGGAAACAGAATCGTCCGTTAGAGACAAAACGGCGGTAACAAGGAGGTGTTGAGAGTGGACTGGCGTGAATCTGTCCTCACTTTGGGCTCCGTGGTCAGCATGTTGTACCAGAGGATGGAGGCCCAGCCGCTGGGCAGCTGACACACGTTGGAGATGATGACCACAGGCAGAGAAATGGCCTAAACAACAACAACAACAACAGGAGGACATAACAAGAATTCATCCCTGAAACTAAGTTCATTTCTGAGTGTGAGCTGAAGGCAGACGCCGTGTCCGAGCCTCACCTCGAGTTTGATGTCCAGTCCGGACTGGTTGAGCTGCAGCTCTGACTCGAAGCTGAGCGAGTGAAGCTCCTCAGTGACAATCAGAGGACCCTGAAAACACGGGCACACACTCAGCTTACCCCAAAAAACACACAATGAAACAACACAAACATTTAACACTCCTAAAAATCTACAGTGTCTTCAATCAGACTGTAAGGAGTAAGAATTTCATTCAGTTTCAGGGCCTCTGCAGCATCACCAATCTAGATGTAAAACCACATCAAATATAGTTTAAAATCTTCCTCTGCCATACTGCATGAAAATATGATGGAAAAACCAGCAGGAACAAAATAAACTACGATTATCTGTTCTCTCTTTAAAAATGAATAACAATGACCATTTTGCACATGCAGCCATTATACAAAAGGAAAATTCACTAACAACAACTTCAATCAAAAATGTTTGCTGGTTTTAAATGTCAAGTTTAATAACTTTCATCATATAGTCTTTAGGTGTTGACTGCAGATGAGGTATGCATAAAGGTCAGCTTGGAGGGGAGACACCACTTCTTGCCTTCATGGTGTCTGGGCTGTCATTTTTAGCTGAGACTAATTAAGTAATTTAAAATAAAACCAGTGTTTCTACAAACTCTGGTATCAGTCTCCACTTTATGTTGCCGGCTTTTGAGTTGGGTCGTAACATAAATGGGGGCTCGTCCGGGATCTTTTGTGGCGACTAAACATCTTCCTACCTGACCAGCCTTTTCTTATTCCTTCTGCTCAATGAGTATTATTGAGTATTAAAGTTTTATACAAACGCATTCCTCAATTCTTGCATCCTTTTCATATTAAAACCAGTTCAGTGTTCTCTAGCGAGGCTTTTATTTTGAAGCATTTGCAGGAATATGTTGTGGAAAACTCAAACAGTGACATGACATTCATGTTACTCTAATCACACAGGAGAATAAGTGCAGAGACAGAGAGGGCAACTATCCTACAGGTGAAGAAGAAAATACATCTAGGTAGAGGAGTGTGGTGCATTTTAAAGGCCTGTGTGATAACTATAAAATGCTTACTGTCTGAAGTACATGCTCTTAAATATGAAAATTAAATATTAAAAATGCTATTTGGTTCCTAGGGTATTTAAAAGTAGAATGGGAGGCAGAGCCTTCAGCTTTCAGGCCCCTCTCCTATGGAACCAGCTCCCAGTTTGGATTCGGGAGACAGACACCCTCTCTACTTTTAAGATTAGGCTTAAAACTTTCCTTTTTGATAGAGTTTATAGTTAGAGCTGTAGGGTCTTTACCCTAAAATATAAAGCGGCTTGAGGCGACTGTTGTTGTGATTTGGCGCTATATAAATAAAATTGAATTGCATTGAAATACACAAACAGTTTGTGTTTGTCCCTGTGGAAATAAAGATTTAAGTTTTAAAGGCTCTCACCTCATTTGTTCTGTTTCCGGGTACTTTCTGTTCTTTGAGTTGCTGCACAGAGAAAAAGATCAAATAAGAAAAACACATTATCATTATTATCATTATTATTATTACTGTCTGCATCTTATTCTAATTTCTGGCTCTGTTTGCTGAGGAACATCAGCACCCTCCGTCTCCTTGAGTTTTTGTTCTCTAATCCAACCGTGAAATTAATGACCCACTAAATAATAAAAAGAATATATAACCACTGGAACCAAATGCCTAGGGTTTAATACAAAAAAAAAAAATAAATCACAGATTTTACCAAATGTCTGAACTCTGCTGCCAGGCTGCCGTTAGACTCCTCCATGTTCATGACTTTGGTGTTTGTCCCCAAAATGTTGAACTTCCTGAACCTGATTTAAAGACGGAGCACCAACCAGTCGATCAGTCAGGAGCTGTTAACATTCACTCATCGATCATCATTTCTTTAGCAGAAGCTGTGCTGCTTTTATTTAATAAACCTACTTGAACACGTTACATTTAAATGTGAGTAAATGGTTTTGAGACATACCCTTTCTTCTCTGTAACATCCCTGAGGAGAAAAAAAAAAGTATGTTATATGTTTAAAGATAGGTTATATAGGTTTAAAGATTTAAAGGCACAAAACCAAAGGTCAGACCAGCTTACTTATCAAACAGGGCCTTGACTTTGAGCTGGTAGTTAAACTCCTGCAGCTTCACCAGAAACCTGAACAGAAAGGAAACGAGACTGAAACAGGAAGCTGACGCACATCAGCTGATAAACATCACCTGACTTCGTCTCTGCACTTCGGTTTTGTCTGGATAAAACAGTAAAACATACAAAAATAAAATGTAATTGAAGTGAAATTCTTACCGGAGCTTCACAGTAAACTGGACGCCTGTTTTCAACACCAGGGGTCTCTGTGGGTGGGTGGGCATGCAGGGCTGCCTCTCTACAACCAGAGAGCTACACACAGATCATAATCATGGTTAATCATCAATAATAACATAATCAGCAATAATAATAATAACAATAAAGTGTGAAGGGTTTCTTACTTGGAGAGGAGGTTTTTGAGGAGCTCCAGAGCTCGGTTCTCCAGGAAAGCTTTCTTCAGCGTGATGGGGTCGTTGTCATAGGTGAACTTCTGCTCCAACTCCTGCAGCTTCTTCAGATGCTGACGGACCTGCTGCAGACTCTCCGCTACCGCTGTGAACCTGCAGGAGGGCGAGGACAGGAAGTCATACAACAGACTGATACAATGCTACAACAGGAGGATAAAAGGTCACCGACACACACTCATAACACGGCGGCTCCCAGCTTTTTTTTTTTATGTCTGAAAAAAAACACCCATTCTACTTAGGAACATTCAAGAACGCCACCTTTCATGTCCAAATATGATGAACTGAAGCATTTTTAAACTGGATCTGGATTACCTTTGGTTTGTCACTGACTTTCAGTTATCAATAACATCTAATGACCAATTTCAACTGTTTATTCCGTTTTTGACCGTTACTTATTATACTATTTTAACTTTTCTGCTCAAACAAATTATGCAGGATGAAGAAGAATGAGCAGATAGAAAGATTTATGACAAAGTAGAAGAAGGACGAGGAGGACAAGGAGGAGGTCAAAGAAGAGGAGATGGGGGTGGACAGGGTGTTTCACCAGTTCTGCAGCTGGTCCACGCAGGCGTTGGGCGGGCCGCCGATGCAGGCGATCTGCTGCCGCTGCTTCCACTCGGGCAGCTCCTCAGAGATCAAGTCTGACAGCAACGTTTGAGTGACGTTCAGCAGCTCGGTCAGCTGGATCACCACGTCCTAAAAACCGTGCACAACAGAGGCGAGTTTCTCAAGTCAGCCGAATCCATCGTATCAAACTTCCTGTTATGTTGTTCTGCAAAGTGGATTTCTTTTAAAACTCCCCAGAGAGAAACATTAAAATCAGAATAAAGAGAAAGTTTTTTTTTATGATAAAATATCCCAAAAATAAATGCGGCGTGACCCAAACCCAAAGGTAAGGGATAAATATTAATATTAATATACACATATATTTTTTAATTTTTCAGTGTTTATCGTCACCTGACGTTTGGCTTTCAGCTCAAAGCACATCCTCCCAACCATCATCTTCTCTTTCTCCAGCTCCTTGGCTGTCATGCCGTTCACTTCATTCTCTGCAGATGAATAAAAAAATAAATAAATAAGCACAATTAAAATCCTTAAAGTGGCTTTTCTTAGATTACATTTTATTAAGCAATTCCTCTGGAAATCACAACACAGTCACACAAAGCATGAAATTTACTTCAGTTTTGACCAAAGGGGTGTGGAAAAGGCCTTCTGCTCCATAAGGATAAACAAGCCTCCTTATCCTGACTACATCTGTGGCCTCAAATGCTGTTCTCAGCAACTAAGTCCTAACTAAGCATGTACCTAATGTATGGAAAGATGCTGTGGTAGCTCCTATTCCCAAATCCAGCTATTCGAAAATTCAGGTTGCCCTTAAAATAGTCATGATGAAAATCCTTGAAGAACGTCTGAAGTCAGAGATTTTAAGGCAAACTGAGCATGTGCGTGACCCCATGCAGTTTGCTTACAGGCCACATAGAGGAGCAGAAGATGCCACAGTGACCCTGTTGAACCCAACTGTTAAACGCTTAGTAAGGAGATTTTATTTCTGTAGCACATTTAAAATCCAAAGTTCTTTACAATAAAAATAAATAAACAAATAAAAACAAAAGGGTTCCTAAAAATTCACGCTACACACATTCACACTATTTACATAAAAATAACACAACCACCACCTATCCTCCAGCCACAGTTCCAGAGATCAGCAGTTTCCAAAAGCTTGACAAAAAAAAAAAAAAGTGACGGGGAAGCAGACCTTTAACGATCTCGAGAGAGTATGGACGCAGCATATCTACCACATACGCAGGTGCAAGACCAGTGCCACTTTATACTGGATTCTTCAATGCACCTTATTATTATTTTATCTTGTACACAAATATGTGTCAGAGGAGGTATGAAAACAAGAACATTTCAAAGTGTGCAGGTGGCTCAGTTATTGTTAGTCAGCTGCAGGACAACGTGACTAGCCACAGCCCGGTCCCTGATGATTTTGTTAGATGATGTGATGACTCCTATCTTCAGTCAAAAATATCTAAGACAAAAGATAGGATCTCTGACTTTAGAAAACATACTCATACACACAAGGTCACATCCATTAAGAGTCAGATGGTGGAAAGTGTTCAGTCTTACTGACCCCAAACTGAACTCTGAAGCAAACTGTGAAGCTGTGTGCACCAGCATCTGTCACCACCATCTGAAACTCTGTCATTTCCACACTGACAAAACCATGATGATTTGATTTTATCATGTTTTTATTGAATCTATTTTGTCCTTTTCCTTGGTGTCACGGTTTAGATATTCATCTCTTATTAACAACCAGAAATTCGATCAAATGGTCATTAAAATGGTCTAACAGGCTGAACAGCATTCCTGTACATCAAACAGTTAGAGGGGTCGGCTGGCTCGATCGAACCCTTTGCACAGTGAGTTTTAGTTTCTTCTTTCTGGATTAAGGCCTGAAGTGCAGAACAGCACAGTTTGTTCCAGCAGCCATCACTCAGATGAACAAATCAAAGCTCTGATATCATACACGATGTGGCGTGGATTTATTATTTATTTATTCATTGAGCTGTATTATGTATCGTCTCTTGTCTGTGTTGTTTTGAAAATGTGTGTGATGGATGGATGGCTGGCTCACCTACTGCAGACCAAATCTACCTGCGGGTACAAATAAATTAACTGAACCTGAGCCAGTTTTCCTCGTACAAATCATCCGATTTCCTCACCTCTGTTCTTCAGTGTGTTCATTTTGAAGTCGTACTCGTCCTGCAGGTCTTCTAGGTTCTTTATGTTCTGATCCACCACCTGAAAAGTCAAAGAAACAGGACCCATTAAAGATATTCCAGCAGAGCCGGGCTGAATTCAAGCTGGAACCTGTATGCTGTGTTTGGTTTTACCTGGACTCTGTCTTTCATCTCCTTCACCTTGTTGTCCAGCTTCTGTTTCTCCACCACCATGGCCGACACCGCCCCCTCACCCTCTTGCTGCAGAAACAAAGGTGGCGCACTTTAGTGTCATGAGATATATCATCATGTCATCATGGGATATATCATAGTTTCCATAGCAAAACTGGACCAGTTTATTGTCTGTGATGTAGATGAACAGAAATAAGCACTGGTACCCTGGATTGTTTAATCTGTTTTCTGGAGAAAACTTCCAAAAGTGCATTTTGGGTGAACTTTCAAGGCTCAAATCAGCACGTGGGATAGGTGGCTGCTCAAAACAAGTTATAGCATCTGACCGTTCTCCTTTTTACCTACATTTCAAAAGAATTTTCTAACATAGTCATATTTTAACACTCTGATGGCAGCCCTATGGCTGTGAAATGGAGAAACAACATTGGTGTTCACATGCTCTGTGTAATAGTTTGGTCACACAGATTGAACAATTTCAGGTCCTGGAGATGTTTGTCAAAATGATGTCATGAGGGTTCAAAGTTGCTGGGGAAAAAAAAGCATCAGATTTTGGGGTTTTGCTTGTTTTTTTGTTTTTTTTTGGAAGAACCACTGGTCAGTGCACAAGCCTGATCCCATGTGCACATTTCCAGGTGGGATATGAATCATAAAGGAACACTGCATGCAGGTATCTGGATGGGCATTCGTATTTAAGATATAAAAGAAAAAAAATCTTATCGTTTGTGCAACTATTTTTGTCTTAAATATATCTTTTTTTCTAAGTGGCTCTAAATGGCGCCTGGTAGGATGTAGGATGCCTACTAGTACCAGAGGGTGGCGGTAATCCACCTATAATCTGTTAACTAAATATTTGGATCCTACTTACTCCTTTATTAAAAAAAAAAAAAAAACCTGATGTGTAGGGCTAAAAATCTCAAACCTTGATGTAGATTTAAAGCAGACTAATTAAAGCATTTAGGATTTGTGGATGTGATTCTGCTGTCACGTGCTCTGAGCTGCAGTTTTTACCTCGGTGCTCTTTGCATTCGCCAAGATCTTCTGCTCCTCCTTCAGGTTTCTGGAGATGATCATGGCCATGTGGACGGGATCTTCCTGGAAGCGATCCTGGAGAGACAAGTGCTTAAATGTTTACAACAAATCACACAAAGAAATTAAATCTGGCGGAGTGTTTTATCTACAGGGTCTGACCTGCAGGTTCCTCTTGATCTTGCGGATGTTGTGCTGCAGCAGGAAGTTGTTCTCCAGGGCGAAGCGGCTGTGTTGGTCGTCCAGCTGAGCGAGGAGGTCGTGGAAGCGGACGGTGGCCAGCGAGTCCTGAATGGCCACCGTGTCCCTGAGGAGGCCAAGACAAAGACCAAAGCAAGTCTTTAAGCAATACGAACAAATTTTAGGCGTGGTAAAGCTGAAAGGATTAGAAGAGCTGGTTAAGCATTAAACGCTTCCCTTAAACTTAAATTTATATGAAATCAACAGTGGTTTTCAGTAAAGATAAAGTTTTTCAACAAAAACTTTATCCATATATTCAGCTAACTGAACTCAGTGTACTGTTCTAAAGAGAAAGTCCAATAAAAACAGAATAGTTATGAATAAACCTTTAATGAACACACGTTTGTAAATGATCTCTTGGAGTGTGAGATGGGATTTTGTCTTATGACTGTTCTACAGAAATGTACGGTACAGTTCACAGATTTTTCTTCCCCCACATATAATTCACTTTATGCAGCTAAACCACAGATTTGGAAAACAAAAACTATCTAACATACAAAGAAAATGGTATTCTGTCTATGCAGCGGGGACACAACATTGTGGAGCTTTCTACATCCTTGGTGACTCTGGTGTTTTCTAGTGCAATGACCGCTGTTTAGCCTCTGGATCATACTGGAAGTCTCATCGATTTTTCCAAGTTTGGGTGTGCTTCAGTTTGTTCCAAAACGCCAGCATAAATCCACCTGCAGTTTTCTTTTCGATCAGGCACCAGAACATTCGGAACAACCTTTGCGCAAAGGTTGCGAACTTTCATGTTCAGATTTTTGTGCAAAATTAACCCTTTATTGATGCAAACTATTTCTGCACTCATTCTGATGCCGAGCCGTCGGCCATTTCCAACAATATTTTGAACATTCTCGTCAATTCTTGACGTGCACGGACGTCCACAACAACTGGGACCTTTGACATCCTCTCAACCTTCACAAAATCTTTTGTGCCACTTGAATGCACATGCACTTGACATTTAGTCTTCTCCAGATTTGGCAGCCCCTTTGTTCAAAACCCCAAATTTCAAATCGATGAGTTGCTCAATTTCTGAACTGACCATTTTTTTTAATGGCACCTGTAAACCACCTGCTTCACGCATGTACACTGTGGTTCGACTTACGTAAGCCCAGTCTCGTTATTTAATAGCCACTCCTTGTATATACACAACTAAATTTGATGTTGCTATTACAATTTGAATCAATTTACAGATATTTGCTTGTTCGTCAGGAGAAAGAGGAGTCGGATCTCCATTCTTTTTGATCTTGTAAGGAAATAGCATTATTTTTGGATTAAAGGCTGCAAAGTGGAGCTTTGTTTACACTGTCCTCTAACTATAATGTTTGGAGTTTTAAGAGATGTTGTGAAGGGAAAATACATGATGGGGAAAACAGACATATTTAAAGCTGCACAGAAACAGTAATTAAATACAGAAGAATTCAAAATGTTTCTCAAGTACTGCTGGGATCTGGAAAAGGACATTCATGAGAATAAAGAGCAGGGTGAAAACTGGGGTTAAACATGTTCTTGAAGATTGATAAAAATAAGATGAAAAGAGTTTTGTTTTCCTTCCAGTTTCTCTCCATTTTGTATAAATTACAATACCCAGTCCTCACTTGGTGTGGACTGGGTATTGTATCACTTCCTGTTCCTGTTGCATCGCACAGTGGTGCTTGTTGTGTAGCTTGATTAACTAACTACGAACGTTCACATAGTGACTTATTTTCATAGTGTAACCTACACGTGCTTTATTAATAGCACACTTCTGGTGAATCACCTGCAAATTTATATTCATATCATTCACTCATTGTGTCTTTACGGATCCGCTAGCTTAGCGTAGCTTTTAGCTTAGCTCGTAGCCGAATCACTATCAGCATGGCTTCTCCTATCTCACCTCTTTCCTGCTCTGTGTGTCTAATGTTTAGTTATTCCTCGGCCTCCTTTACTGATAATGATACTTGTAATAAATGTAGCCAGTTTGTAGCTTTGGAGGCCAGGCTCAATGAATTGGAGACTCGACTCCGCACCATTGAAAATCCTGTAGCTAGCCAGGCCCCTGTAGCCGGTGCGGGCGAAGGTAGCTTAGCTCCAACTAGCTCTATCCCAGCAGGCCCCGTACAGCCGGGGAATCAGGCCGGCTGGGTGACGGTGAGGAGGAAG
>VUQI01042312.1:0-11114 GCA_015106735.1 Paratilapia polleni | reverse complement strand
TCCTGACCTGAATCCGATTGAGATGCTGTGGCATGACCTTAAAAAGGCGGTTCATGCTCCAAAACCCTCCAATGTGGCTGAATTACAACAATTCTGCAAAGATGAGTGGGCCAAAATTCCTCCACAGCGCTGTAAAAGACTCATTGCCAGTTATCACAAAAGCTTGATTGAAGTTGCTGCTGCTAAGGGTGGCCCAACCAGTTATATAGGTTTAGGGGGCAATTACTTTTCACACAGGGCCATGTAGGTTTGGATTTTTTGTTTCCCTTAATAATAAAAACCTTCATTCAAAAACTGCATTTTGTGTTTACTTGTGTTATCTTTGTCACACTTAAATGTTTCAGATCATCAAACAAATTTAAATATTAGACAAACATGCAAAAAAATAAGAAATCAGGAAGGGGGCAAACACCTTTTCACACCACTGTATGATTAATTTAGTAAAGATGGAAAGAACCAGTCAACATTTTTATTGTCTTGAAGCGTGCCAGCGCAACTTGGACAACAAAGCAAGGTGAGTTCAGGCACTCATTACCAAACACTTAAGAACATTTCCGTGTACTGGGTGTGCTTTGATGCGTTACCTTGGACGTGCATCATCAGAAACGCAAAACAACAGACTGTTTCCAGTCAACATGTTGGTATTTAACAGAGATTAATAATAAAAACCATCTAAATGTGTCTGATGTTTCCACTCCTCTGATGTGATTCCAGCAGCTGCTGCACCCATTAAACCAAACAATAGTGTCATGTCTCTGTAATATTTAGACTTAAGGAACATTTTCCTGTAAGTGTAACTGAAAACTAAAAATTTTACTCAATAGGGGTCATTGTAATGGTAATAAATTAGACTTTTGTGTAAGCCTGGGGTACACCTTGGACAGTTTACCAGAAGGCCAAATTCTCTGGCTGCCCATTAGAAGCCTCAGAGGATAAGTTGTCATGGCTTATGCGATAATCACTGGTTTTTACCTGTGTTCCTTTTCTCCTTCCCTTTCTCCTCTGTTTCCTTTTGTCTGTTTGTGTGATCTCCATTAAGGACGCAGCACCTATTTCCTGTCCCTGAGCTGGTGGCCACTTGCACACCTGCTTCCCAGTCTTAGCAATATCATTCCATCCACTAAAGCCTTAACAGTCCCGGTTGAACCAAAACATGGGAACAGTTGAAATGACTTCCATACTATTGCATTCTGTTTTTAGTGACATTGTATTCTGCAGTTGTATATAATTTACACTACACAGAGGCATCTCCTGAAATCTCTCCATGTGCCTCTGGAGGCTGAATATAAAGCTCACTGGCTTTACACTATATCAAAGTTTTTTCAAAGTTCTTACAGGGATATTTGGTCTTTGGCCACACCATACTTGTTCCAGTTGCAGGGCGAATAGAAATATCAGGCACTCAGCCAGTTTTTTAATCACTGGCATCTAGGTCAAAGCAATTATTATCTTAAGTGTCCTTTTCATAAAACACAGCTGAACTTCTATAGTCAAAACTCAATATTATTTGTTTTTTGTTCACATTATCTTAATCAGATGAATTCCCTCAGTTGTCATGGATTTTAACAATCTACTTTTTTGAGAATTCAAGAAGCATCTCAAAGTTTTTTGTTGTCTGCTTGTTCCAGTGTGAACAATGAGTTTTTGAATGCAACATTTAAAAGGTGACCTATTCTACTCATTTAGAGCTCATATTTTTATTCTGACTCTACTACTGTAGCTTTGCTTGAATCACAGTTCAACATAATCCTTCTTTGTCTTATGCTGGGTCTTGGTGCAGCACCTCAGATAGTCCTGTGTGTGTAACAAGCTGTGTTAGCTCAATAAGATTTCCCTTCAGTGCAAGTGCATGTCACAAACAAAGAGTCAGATCATTTAAAATCTAATATATGGACTGATATTTTTTTTCTTTCAGACGCACAAAACAGAGTTCCCTAACATTTGTTATGTGTAGTTGTTAATGAGTCCTTAGTAAGATAATATGACAATGCAGTTTAACAATAATCTTGTTTTAATGTGCTCTCTGGTAGACAATCTATGCAACACCAACAGCCACACCATGGTTGAAGGATGTTTCTCCTGTCTCTTCTGTTTATGTTTATGTTTATTTAAAAGGGATAATGCATATTAATTAATATGAGCACTTAAGTTCATTCATCATGTAAATATGACAGATTTTGCCATGCAGGCTAATTTTAATTTGCAGTCCCTGGCAGGTTGATGGCATATAAAATTAATTAATTAATCTCTTCTTTACTTTTTAAATTTTCATTTATTGGCCTCTATAAATGCAGACACCGATATATCGGCAAATAGCTAATATCAGCCAATATTAGCTATTTGATATAAAACTGGGCTCTAAATGTTTGCTTTGTATGACACGAGAAATGAAAACATTACATCAAAACACAAAATGGTAGGAAAATTGTAATATAGATGCATTCACACTCATTTGAATCATAATCATAAAAAAATTATCTTACATAAAAATTTTAATTTCTGGATTAAAAACTGAATTTTATTTAGAAATGGGAAAGAGACTGCAGTAAACATCCTGTCTTCTACTAATTTATGTCTCTGAAGAACAGAACGTTCAAATAAAATATTTCATGGGAGATGCAATACCTGGCTAACCCACAGAATACAGGGTTGGTCCTGGCAAGTTCTAAAGAGGAAAAACCAGTATGGATAATGAGAGGATTTATTAGAGTTCTATAAATACTTCCTCCTGTTCAGCCTTCTATTATTCTGTGAAGTATGACCTGCAGAATCTGGTTGGTCAACATTCCTTTTTAATATTTAAATAGGAATGATGAGTCACTCTCTGAATAATGGTCAGCTGACTCATTTGAATCTCCACCCTGTAATAAACATACCAATAGTCCTTATATGCAAATAAGGCCTTAGTAGTATTTGTCTTCTGTGCAAATCATAAGA
Organism: Paratilapia polleni; assembly: GCA_015106735.1. Classification (NCBI taxonomy): domain Eukaryota; kingdom Metazoa; phylum Chordata; class Actinopteri; order Cichliformes; family Cichlidae; genus Paratilapia; species Paratilapia polleni. The sequence goes on along the minus strand of VUQI01042312.1, from coordinate 8,177 downwards.
TAATTAGATGTGTCTTTCAATATAAATCAAATCAACTTTTAACATGTGCAGTTAAAGTTCAGTTTGAGAAGATTAAAAATAATAAACCTTTTTTGTTGTTTTTTTTTCTTTGTTTTATATTGTCGTTCATTGTTAATTAATGATCTGCCCCAGTGTTGTAAATGGACCCTGTGTCAGAATCTATTTTTTAGCTTTTTTATGACTTTATTAGTATATTACCTGCATGAGGAGCACTCTACAAAAAGTGCTGAATCAACCAATCATATTCAGTATTGTGTCAGCACAATGTGGTTGCACAGGACAAGTTAACACTGCCCCCACTTTTACTAAATCTTCCACCTGCAAGCTGCAATTTACCACACCTTCATTTACTCTCATTCATTTTGGCAAAAGTGACAAATCTGAAATGTACAGTGTTAAAACCAAACTCTGACGGGTAATTTCAAGATATAGTTTTCAGTGTAGCAATTAAATAATTACAGTTTGCTTAAGGTTTAATTAAAAATAAATTTAATTTAATAAATTTAAATAAAAATTTATTTTATTTTAGATATTTAGATAATTCAAGTTTAAATTGATTTCTTATGGGAGGAAAATATAATTAGTTGATATAGTTAGTGTAACTGTAACTGTGAATAAGGATTGTGTCTTTGGTAAATGACGTGAGGAGAGCGAGGTAGAGCAGCTCCAGTTGTCTGCCTGAACTAGCTTGCAAGTATCACTCAGTTTGTGTAGTTTTTTGGTTGGGTTTTAGACTGTTTCTTTGTGTATATTAATAGTATATTTGAGATTATGGTACATTATATTCATAGTTTTCATTCACATGACTTGTACAGAGGCTTGAAGTCCAAAATTGGACACTTTATAGAGCTACAGCAAGGGCCTGTCAATTTTTCATGTAATTTAAGCCACAAATCTTGAGCTCATCTTTCAAAAGAAGAAGATAAAAGATACCTGATCAAACTACAAGTTTTGAGCCCTCATAAGCCACATGCAGTATTTTAATCACTGAAAACAGTGAAGTTCCTGCCAGAGATCCACTTTGGCAGTTTTTACGTAAATCTTATTGACAGTCCCTCCCATTACACTGCCAGGGTATCTGGTATACTTTGTTAAATTAAAGATTAGAGTTTTCATACAATAGTGCTTACAGTATCTTATGCTAATTGAATGAAATATGATTGGCTTTCCCTGATGCCCCCAACCAAACTAATGCCACAGAACTAGAGTGCAGCTAATCTTACAATGTCCAGTGGATGACAGCATGGATAGGACCAGTGGTACGAAGTGTAACTTAGTATGTACATTTACCCAAGTACTTTACGTAAGTACAGTTTTAATGTACTTGGACTTGATTGAAGTATTTCTGTGCTGTTTGCTATATTTTGGGTGCAAATATTGCATTACGTCCCTAACACTGAACTGAATAAGTTCAAGTGTCTTGATATTAATACGGGTATTGTTTTTAGGTTTAGGCTTAAAGGAGTTCTGAATACACACAATACAAACAAAAAGCTTTGTGTGGGCAGTTGACTCACAGTCAAGTGTACATTCCAGTTTAAACATTTGTACCAACGCCTCTTCGTGCTGGTTCTGTCACGAAACACAAGCAAAACAAAAACTAATGCGACCAGGACTAAAACTAATGACGTTCCCTTATATTATGTGCAATTTCTATTTCTGTGGGTATTTATTTATTTAAATGTATTTTAATACGGGACAATGGAGCAGTGTGTCCCAGCTGTCAGAGATGCAGGGTACACCCTGGACAGATCGCCGGGCTATCACAGGGCTAACACAGAGACAGACAACAATTCATAGTCACATTCACAACTAACTACAGCCAGTTTATAACATTTAACCTACCATACATGTCTTTGGACTGTGGAAGGAAGCTGAACACACAGACAGAACCCACAGAGGAGCAGGGAAAACATGCATACTGCACAGAGAGAGGCCTCAGTCAGGAGGTTCGAACAGGAACCTTCTTGCTGTGAGGTGATGGTGCTAAACACTGCACCACCATCCCACCCAGTTTAGTTTTAGTTAACCACAATAACCTTGCTCTTTACTGACTAGTGTTTCCTTTGTTCATTCCAATATTTCAGTAAAAAAAAAACTAACTAAATGAATAAATAAATATCTGGAAAATACAGAGCTGGTGGCGGACTTTCCGTCAGGAGCACTGGAACACTTCCTGCAGGCCTGGGTTTGTTTTGGCCTATCATGAACAGTCGGCTTGAGCAGCAATGCTATAACAAGCAGGAGTGCGTTGTCAGATAGCTCAGAATCCACGCATCAAGTGTGACTGTTTCCCTCCTGCCCAATTTATGCTCTGGCAGTATCCCCCAGAGGTAAAAGATGCACATAAATTGTCTCTCTCTACCTGTACTCGTCGAAAGTGATCTGTACAGTTCTGGATGCAGACTCTCTCCTCCTTCCCTTATTTTGAGTATAATTCATTTGCTAAAAAGTGACAAAACACACAATGAAAAATAAGAATTTGAAACTTTTGCATTATTGTTCTTTTCCCCCAAATGTCTGTAGATGTAATCACAATAATGCTATGTTCTGAGGCCGATCTAGGCTTAAGGAGAGTCAAACATGGTACATGGGGAGAGCATTTGGTCAGTTTGAAAAGTTTTGACTTTTTTTTTCCCCAAAGCATGAATTGACTTAAGTGAGAATCAGGACAGAACAGCCCTGAATTAAAGAAAAGTACCATGAACAAAGTAAGCTAGCCAAAATTACAAAAAACAAACAAAACAAAAGAACAAAACCAAACAAAAAACTACAGTTTGAGGAAAAACAGAAGAAAAAAGGGTTTTTGTTAAACAGAAGTGCAGCTGTCCTCTCCAATCTTAATCTGGCAAAAATCACAAAAAGCCACAAAACAAAGGACAAATTAACTTAAGAGTTAACACAAGCAAAACAATAAACCTGATTTAGGTGTATCTTAACAACAGCATAACTTATAACCCAAAGACTAACAGACAACTCTCACATAATCTGCTGGCAGACACCAAATTGGCCAAAGGCCCTGAATTGCAGCATCCAGCCCTTCTATCGCTACTGGTAGACACTCACTGGCTGCAGGGGCCCTGACAATGACGTGAAGGTGGAAGCACCAGGAGCCAACTGGAAGGATGGGAGGGGAATTAAGAGAACAAGACATGAGAAGTACTACAACACTCAATACCCCTGTGTATACAGAGCCTGGAATGAGGGAATGTAACAATATTTTTTTGTATGTTTTTAAGTAACAGTCATTATTTCTGCAAAGAGACACAGCTGCTGATGCTTTCAAATATATTTGGTGCTTTGATCAGCAAAAGGTCAAGTGTATTTAGTGTCATTATATTCAAGAGAAGGCAGACATCTCAGCAGCTGATATCTTCAAAAGAAAAAAGAGGAAGAATACATTAATTTGTGGTGAAATATCCCCTTAATTATTTAAGTCGAATTAAGGTTTGTAGAAGACTTTAATATTTACTGTCTGGTTTACTGCTGTTGACAGGCTGCATATTAATCATATGTTTTTGACTAGAGTTAAAAAAAAATTGGATCTTGATTTTCTTCAGTGATATATTTGTGTTGAGAGACCACAGCTGGCCCTGAACATAGCAGTGGCTGAATTTAAAATTAAACTAAAATAAACTGCCTCTAGAATTTTCTGTTGATTAAACCCCACATCATCTTTTTTTAAGCATCACAGTAGATGGAAGTTGACCGGTGGTGTGATATAAAGCTAATATGTAGTTTTGTCTCAGTCCTGCAGAGACACCTAGTGACCACAAGCCATAAATGCAGCTTTCTTAAATACCTGTGAGATCCTGGTCAAAAAAGGTGAGAGTTCCCTTCTTACTTTCTCTGGTTATTTCAGTTGCTGATACATCATCTCAGTGCTAACTTTAACCCCTTAAAATTATATTTCATTTTCATTTCGGAAAGGCTGTCATTAAGACATTTAATTTGTTCTGAAGGTTTTTTTTTTTTGATGGTCTTCGCATCAACACATTCCATTTATAGAATGAGTTGATACAAGAATGACTGTGACTGCACCGCAACTCATCCTCTCTTCAAAGCACCTGGGAAAGAATCTTCACAGTGCATCCTCCTCAGTCATCTCCATTTATGTCCAAACATCCGGCATTCATTGGATCTGGGGACATCTGATCATGCGGCTGATTGTCAGAAACTCTCCTCCTCCCTCAGTGGGGTTGATGAATGGAGAGAAAGATGGAATCACAGTTCAGTGTGCAGGCTGGTCTGCTAGATTTTAGTAAAAGTCTCTCAACATTTGAAATAAGTGTAAAGAGACCGATGCATGGCTCACCACAGAGAAGATGAAGAAACTTGAAAAGTTTACACTACAGGCCAGTGGAAGAATACATTACTTTGAGTTTATGGTAAAATGTCCCTTTAATTATTTAAGTCGAAGTTAAGTTTAAGTTTATACCAGATTTTAATCATTACTATCAGGTTTACCGCTTTGAGAGGCTGCCTATAAGTATATACTAATCATATGCTATTGACTGGAGTTATACCTTACAGTTAGCACTGTGGTGATTGATCAGGTATTTAACAAAAGCTGCGTTTGCAGCTTGGGGCCACTAGATGTCCCTGTAGGACTGAGCATGTTAGACACTGGCGTTATTGTCTGACGTGCTGCTAAACTATCAATAATTATCAATTTTAACCAAGCAGCATTTTCCTAAACCTAGCTAAGTATTCGTTGGTGCCCAGACCTAATAAAGTACAGTAGTTTTGTTATGTATGCTTAACCAAGTAGTTCAGTTACATTAACTGAACCAAAGAGCATCTGAAAAAGGAAAATAATAATACCAAAAACATAAATAAGTGAACAGTGTTAAAATTAATTAATTAATTAATCAATAAAATAACAGTGCCACAGGATTTTATGTAGGATGTATGTGTGTTTGAAGTTCTCTTAAGTTGGGTGCACAGGCTGAATGTAAAAGATGGATATAGCCAGATCTGAAAAGTGAACCCAATGCTGAAGTGCCTTAAACCTGCATTTTTTTTATTATGACCACCAGAGGTCGACTCCTGATTGAAAAGAAGTATGATTGTATAGAAGTCTATGAGAAAATGACCCTGCTGCTTGTTTGACCTCAGTAAACCCTTCTCTGATGAGTTTGTTCTCAGGGGCTAGTTTCAATTCTTGTTTGTTACAGCATGTGTGTGTGTAAGTGTGCAGTGTGCCTCAGAATGTGTGGATTTAAACATCAAGTTAGGGTTTCAGCTGGTACTGTGTGTATATTCATGGGCAAATAAGTCAACTCTATGTGTGATTAAGTGTATGCACAATAAAAGTTGCTTTAAAGTGTAATTACTTTAAGTGATAGGGCTTTTGTGCTTCAACTTCAGGGTGCACAGCATAGATTGCTTTTAACATCTTCATGCCTTTAATGTTTTTAACCCTTTCTACTGACATTGGTTTTACGTCCTCATTATTCCTCTTTCTCCTTCAGAATATGCGCAAATAAAACAAAGTAGTTATAGTGCAAAACCCTTATGGCTCCATAGTGTAGTGGTTTACACATTCGCCTAACAAGCGAAAGGTCCTCAGTCCTTATTTCCTCATAGAAATCTGACAAATCAAACATGTGAAGCTATGGCGACACCTTGTGATAAGGGGTTGCCCCATTTTTTTTTGGTTTTAGAATTTTTTTTTTTAAAGAATCTTTCCTAAAATGCTACATACAAAAATATATTTAACCCTGTTTGTGACAAACTAAGCACACCAAATATACTTTATGTTCCTATTTATATACCAAAGAGTGATTCACAGATTTCCACTCGTGTGTCTTACATAGTGACATTACATATAATATGTTGTGAGTCAGGTTTAACTACCTGTTAGATCACTCATAATCCAATGCTTATAACACTGAAATCATGTTCTTTAGGATTAGTAAGTAAATGGCGTTCACACAGTAAAACAGATATAGTGCAAATGAAAATCTTTTGTATTTAGCATGCTTTACAGCTGGAGTCACACCAATCAGAAATAATGCATCAAAAGAAAACATTCTCATAAGGTATTGAGGTAATAAAACATTATTTAGCATAGTTTATAAATTATTGAAACAACCCACGGACTATGTATGTATAAACATTGATGCACTGAGAACTTTTGCTGAACTTTTGTTGACAAATAATTATCTGTAAAATGTGTGTACGTATGTATGTAGTTGACATGGTTGAGTTTTAGCCTCATCTTGTGTGTCTGATAACAGAGGCACTTTTTTTCATGTGATATAATCAGGTGGATGAAAACAGAAATTAAAAAAGCAAACTGCCTGCTTTGGACTCCAAAAAATTAGAGTTCTTCTGATGTGGTCACTGACTACCCGCCAAGCAGCAGAAGTTTGTAAATGTTGTTTCCTGGGTTAAATCTAGTCAGCCAGTTGTGAGCTTTATTTAGCCCAAAAGTAATCATTGTAAATTAGCCTGCGTTTAGTCCATCAAATTTGGTTGATTTGATGGGCATCTTTTATGGAACACATAGTGTCCTAATGTAGCCATGAATATATGATCACATCCCATCCAAGTAGTTTTATGTTATGAGTAGCCCCTCCATCTACTGTTCATTCACATAATTTGCTACACATCAAGTGATTGCAGTAAATTATGATCAGATTTTAATAAGTAAGTAGAGCAGAAATATTACAAGAATCCACAATAAGATGATTACAGGGAATAAACTTGGCCACAGTCACAGAGTAAAAATGGAGAAGTTCAGATAAAAAAAATGTCAGAGTATGTGACACATCAGTTGTCAAATTAAAAAAAAAACTTTTTCAGGAGGACAATAGGAGAAAGACGCAGGTAATTAAACTGTTGGTGCACACACCTTAACTGTGACGATAACTACCATTACTCCACCTGCACATATTTGTCCTCAGGCTCATGTTGCCTGCTTATAAAAAGATGAGCTGAAATCAGGGGACATCAGTTTCTTTCACTGCAGTGGACAACATACAAGCAAAGAAATAACATGTAAGTAATTCTATTATATTATAAAAAAGATTGCTTACATCTAAATTTATTTTTTAAGGTGAACTGATAGCTTTTTGTTGTTTTTTTTTTTTAAAGTTCTATCTTTAAACATACTTTTTTAATGTCTCCATTTGTTTTTATCATAAATATGTTTTCTTTATATACGGCAGTTATTCAAAAATGTTCTGATGTTATTGATAATGGTTTTCAATCACTTTTATGCAAAAAAGGAGTTGAAAAAGACAAATGGAATGGAATTAACAAACTCCTTTCTTAGAGACGTGTAAAATTTCAAATATTTTGAACAGAGACACACAAACAATATAAACATCACTGAAATGTCTGAAAATGTGTAAAAGTGTAAAAATGAGACTTAAACCCTAATTATGGTTGTAGAAGAAGCATATTGGCAAATTCATGGTAGGAAAGATTTTTATGATTAAAAAAATCAGAATGGCAATTTTAAATATAAAGTTGTGACCATGAATGACTTCAGTAAAATGCTAGAAATTTGCAATTTATTTACTTAAACAATGTATTTTTGTGTTGTGGAATGTAAACCACAAAGTTGCCTCCAAGAAAGGAAAAACAATTTTTAGTTTTCTGTTATTTATTTATTTATTTATTTATTTTTGGTAATTAATTTATTTGTTGTGACAAAGCTACTGTGGGGACATTTTTATGCTTTTAGGCTTTCATTTACCTGATGATAACTATGATGAACTTAATTTTCAGATAGCACAGCAGAGAAACAACATCATCATGATTGCAAAGATTTGTGTCATCTTTCTTCTGTCTGTTGGTAAGAGAAAATTTCAGTCCCCACACAGGTGTACATTCATTTTAAAAGTGTGACCAAAAATTAAACTGACATAATATTTTTTATTCAGCCTGCTGTGATGCACAGACATCAACCACAGCTGCTCCAACGACCACATCTGCTCCAACAACAACCACATCTGCTCCAACAACAGCCACAACAACCACATCTGGAACAACTACCACAGCTGCTCCAACAACAACCACAGCTGGAACAACTACCACATCTGGTCCAACAACAACTACATCTGCTCCAACAACAGCCACAACAACTACATCTGGAACAACTACCACAGCTGCTCCAACAACGACTACATCTGCTCCAACAACAA
>VUQI01042310.1:0-11919 GCA_015106735.1 Paratilapia polleni | reverse complement strand
GACCCCCCCCCCCCATAAGTCAGTTTATCTACAACTGAAATTAAATTGCCTTCTTCTCTTTCTGTATGCTATCGATCTCCTTTTGGTCTCTTCCAAGAAATACTAAGAAAACAAACATTAGTTTGAAGCTGAACTCTAATCTCAAACACTGTTATTTCCAGTGTAATATCAGATGTGTACATAACTGCACAGCTACTACACTTTCCTGAAGTGTCAAAGAAAGCCGGGGAAAAAAACCCCACATAAGACCTGGAACCATGTAAGGACAAGGCCGAAGTCATGATTCATGTCAGGAAAACCAACCGTGTTCAGCTATGAAACACAATCTGAGCAAAAGCTTAAATGCCTATTTTCTTGTTATTACAGAAACCTCACTAAGTCTCCTTTGGTTCTAAACTTCAAAACAAAAACAAGCTTTATAAATAGGTTGACTAAAGCATTTATCCAATAATGCAAACCACGTCTTCCTCTCACACATGCTTGGATGATCTGTAGAAAAAAAACACATACATTCTTATCGTAAGACCATTTCAGTTGGCTGCATCGGCAATAAAGTATTAAAATAATAAATAATAAATCAGCAATCTCCTTTGCGACACAAGGAAACAAAAGGTAGTTTAGGCATCTGATCAGTATGCCTTCCTGTGCATGTAGCCTGTGTATCAGACCCATCATATCTGCACTGGGGACAGCGGCTTGTAAGGGAGAAAGGCATTTAGATCCACTACCAACCCTTATGAGTGATGGAGAACTGATGGAGAACTGAACAAGATATGTCTCTCTGACACAACCTTTTTCAATATGAGTCAAATATCTTGGAAAAACAGACCATCTTTTATTTTGATAATTGATTCCATTGCTGCTCCACCAAAACTTCCAGTAAATCCAATGCATAGAGGATATAACAGCTCACAGAGTATTTATGAACTAACATAGAGCCAGATGTCTTATAGAATCAAAGGATAGGAAGGGTTTAAGATAATGAGATGACATGTGAGGCTCACTAAGAGACAGTCTGGCAGGTTACTTTCAGTAGGTGACTTCCATCCCTGGTAACACCATTTGAAAAGCCAACACTGAGAAAACAAGTCCAAACATTGAAAAGATTTTGTTATTTTCCTCCTTGGCAAGAATTTGAGGTGAAGACACACCGCCAAGGGAAACACATATTTTCGAAGACGCAAATTATGCAGTAAATCCTGAGAGCTTGGCCTCAGATTCACAACCTAATGAGAGACAAAAAGTGGAGTATTAGAGAGAAGATGATGAGGTAATGAAAATGGTGATGAGTTTCATATGTCTTGCCATAGACAGAAGGACAGAGTGCATGACAAAGACTGCACTGCAGCTTTTAAAAACCACATAATCACAAGGATGCAGAATGGTAGTCTAAACAACCCAAGAACGGTTCTCCAGCTAAGGGTGAAAGAACGTGGCTATGTGAGAGGAGATTAGATCATTTCACTTTATTACAATTGCAAATTCTCGCCATCTCATTACCATTTGCCAGAATTTAGTCGATTGCTTCAAATCATTTCATTCACTTAAGTTTAAAGATTCTTAGTCACTGACAATTGTGAGGAACACATTATAAAACATATTGTTTTATAATGTGTTCCTAGGCCAAGTGACTGCTTCTCAATTTAAATGGACACTAGTACAAGACTGCATCACTTTGCAAATCACTTTGATGTTATGACACTGTTTCTGACTGCCCTCAGCTCAGTGGTACTGCATGTTCAGTCAGTTACTAGTGAAAAACTGTTGCATTGCAAATGCAGGCCTTTACCAGCACTGTTTATGAAGTTAATGGCTCTGTAACCACTTTTACACAACACAGCTACTACAGTTATCACAGCTTCTTCTGTGGCTTTCTTAAGTCATGATGACTTGATAACTGCCATGGTTTCCATCACCACTAAGTGGAGGTCCAATGCTAAAAGCAATGACACTGATAATTTAATCCACCCCATTGAGCTTATGAGTCAGTGTTGGATTTGTTTACACATGCACTAAATAAGACTAATTTGGGGCTATTCATCTGACATATCCACTGAAGCCTATCTTAGAGAAAGGTTTTGGGCAAATATTAATACTACTCATAATGAAATAGACAATATTAGAAACAGAATGCCTTCAAAATTACAGTAAAGAAGAATTAACACAGTGCTAAAAGGTTTTGCAAACCAGCTGGCTTATTACATATAGAAGGATGTGTCAGGCAATTTAGAAATGGTGTCATCACATAGTTTGTCGAGTAGAGCGGCTCTAATTCCATTGCTTACAAAACTCTCTGAAGCCATACCCAGATATTTGACTATTCTTATTTTTTTTGGTTGCCTTGGTATTTGGCTTCTAGCTTTCTTTTAGAGGCTGGATGGGTGGGGGTGGTGTAAGTCACAAGTCTGTCAGCCATGAGATTGAGGTATTTGTCCATTTTGGGAGTTTTGTGCTTTGCACATTGTTTCGCTTGTTTTTTACTTGCTGATTTGTGTTCTTTTATTATATTAGAGAGAAAACCCCAGCAATTCAACTACCCCTATGAGCAGCCACTTGGTGACTCCAGCAGAACCAGACTCAGGGCAGGGGCAGCCATCCACACTATGACCAGTTGGACAGTATGAAAGTATGGCTTGGGTTAAGATATGCCTCTTTGCAACATTAACACTGCACATTAAAAAAATACACTTACCCTGTGTTTTCCACTGTAATGCCAAGGGGTCCTTTATGAGACACTTTGTTCTTATCTGTGAGAGTGGTGTGGATTCAAGTGTCTTTGCAGTACGTTACTGTGAATTTTGTGAAATACACTACTTAAAAGTTAACCCTGCATGGTCTAAGTAACATTAATCCTAACCATCATTAACCCTATCCTCTCGTAATTTTTAAAAATTTGAAACTTGCTCTGTCAAGTTTTGACAATCAGGGGAAATAGATATAAATATTGTAACTGACACGCACACATTTTTAAAAACAAGAAATATGACATATTCAGATAGCATACAGTTAGGGTTACGGGTAATATAAAAACTATCACTTAGCTTTAAATTCATTATGAAATGAATGAAATTAATTAAAATGTAGTAAAATATTAAGACACATGTAGACAGATGGCTTCTTTAATGTTTTACAAAATTTCTGAAACTCTGCAGGAAATAAATACTGCTATCCTGCACCTATCTTTCTCCTGGATGAACTGGCCACTGTTAGAGACACATTTTTGTGTGTGTAGAGGGAGAGCGGATCAGCCGATGTGACTGTGTCCTGTGTGATGGAGAAGAGTGAAGCCTTGTTTAAGCACAGTTCTGCTTTCCATTCACCCTCTTGTTATAGATGTGGAGCTGCTATTTACTCAGGGATTCCACTGCATAGATGGTTCAGTGTGGTGACACGAGACACACCCACACACCCACACACGCTACCAATCATACAACTATATATATAAACATTATAAATCTATCAACAAACACACACTCAAACATATTTTCAGAAATCCTAGGCACACACTACAAGGCCAGGTGGGAATACCACAGCTGTCCTTCACAGCTGTATCCAATGATTTTTCTCCTGCTTTCACTTTTTTCCACCCTTTATTTTTTTATTTATTTTTTTTAGGGTGTGACACGCTCATTATCGGGGTAAATATTGTGTAGGGAGCCCAGAATAGCTGACATTTGCATGAAGAGAGAGGAGGAATGCAGTGGGTTAGAATAATAACAGAATGGAAACTTTGCGTGAAATTGACTTTCAGCCTCGCAGTTAGCACGAGGGCCTTGTATAAGTAATGACTTCAGTGGGCCTGCCAGCTAAAGACACACATACACCAATAGTAACTGAAAGACAGAAACACACACACACACACACACACACACACACACACACACACAATGGAAAGAAATGCCAGGCCCTGCTTATTAACATTTACTAAATTTGCCAAAAAGCCACACATGGCAAATATGAAGTGCTGAAAGAGGCTGGAAGGAAAAAGAAAGAAAGAAAGTAGCACAACAAGACTGAGTGTCTCTCTGTACCTACACAAAGTGGCCTTGAGAATTGATGAGCACATTATAAAAAAACCTTCCTTTGATGGAGTATTGAATGACAGAAACACACTTGTATGGTGTGTGTGAGTATGCGTGCCTCATTCCATTGTCACATCTGTTTCTAATGGCCGATTGGGCTCGTAGTGGCACCCGGCACGTTTCTGGGTGTCTCTCTCTGTGACTGTAAATTGTGTGCATATGGGGCCATAGAGGAGACAGAGGTCAGGACAAGACCTTTGTCATTCACACACACACGTTTCCTATTTACACATGTGGCCCACTGGGACAGACTGCTCTTTCATCTGAACCTGCTACTTTTCCAGACACTCTGTACCTAATGGAGTGAGAGCTGCATGGTTCACCTTTGTTCATGTTAAAACAAACAGATGAAAACAAGATATCAGTTTGGGAGCCTGTTGTCTTTAATGATATTAAGTATTGTTTAGTGAGCACAGTAGGCAAGGTCACCCTGAATTTCTTTTGGTAGTTTTTGTTCTTTCATGACTTTCTGTCCCAATGGCACTGCAAATACATATTTTGACCTTCAGGCACTCTTCTCTACAGTAGTCCAGTACCACTCAGATATACCAGATTTACCTTCACCCTAAAGTTAACAGTAGTGCCTTTACCCCATTGTGGCTGAAATTGGCAGCAGCTTTAGAAAAGTGCATCAGAGGAGAAAAGAAGGTGTTTGCACAGAATGCACAGAATAGTACAGCTGAAAGTAACACCAACATACTCACTGTGCACACTCTTTTTATTTGCAGTCAATCAGTCTTTGAAAACTGCATTTTTATCAGAGTTTCTTCTATAAGGATTCAGAGAGCTTGCTTTACACATCTGTGAATAAAGATCCCACCCATTAACTAAATATGCACATTTGGAAAAGACAACCACTAATAAATAACTGATGGCTAGATGTTTATCCACTATATTAGTCGTTTCAAAATTTACCAAAATTTTTCCTGAAACAAATATTAATTTAATATAATATTAATATTACATATACAGTAAGGCCAGTCGCAAAACTACCTGTCGCGTCTTTCACTCACAAAACTAACACTGCGTTTCTTTAGTAAATATAGACAGTAGCTTTTTAACACCAAAAGAGGAGTTTGCACCAGTGCACATCATTAGTAAATCTGGCCCTATACGTGGAATTTACAGTGTAAGATGCACCGCACTCATAATGCAACTAAAAATTACTTTTAGCATCAATTCTATTTGTGATTTCATGAAATATCTATCAAATCAAATGCCAACTAGCAATTACAAGCTTTACTGTATGTAAATAAAGTATGGAAATTCATGCTTTATTTGCCCATAAACATGTGCACTGCACTACTATTTAGTATTTTTAGTTATTCCAACTACAAAAAAACACAAGCTGAAACCAGTAAGAGAATCAGGAATGGGCATTTGAGAGACGGAACTGACTCATTCATTCAGACGTCTGGTGAAATTTAATGAGTGACTCAGCGCAGCAGGAAGTGATGTTATAAACCTGTCATTAACCATTTCCTCTCATGGGTCACCTGTGGCTGAGTGGGTTCAAACACTTCCATGATTGAAATTTTCCCCTTTTCCTTCCTCATCTTCCTTAGTTAGCCCCACTGCATGTTTGAGTGTTGAAAATGAAACTCAGTCTCACTGTTTTAACTTAGCAACAACACGTATTATACAGGGAGATAAAGAAATACAATAAAAGAAAGGAAAGAGGAAGTGCAGGAGAGTAATATAAAGGGAGAGAGACATATAGATGCCATGGAAGAATGGCAACTACAGCAGAGATGTTACAGTATGACCTGGATTATGATACACACACTAATGAACAGTTAGACAGCACATTAGACTGTGCACATAAAGTAGGAAGGTCAAATAATTAAGAGTAGGATGAAAGGAAGATGGGGAAGGAAACCTTTAGGCTCTGAATATCAGCACACCTGCATATCACTCTCTTTTTCTCTCTCACACACACACACAAGCAGAAACAGACACACACCAAAATCCAGACAAGCTGTATGTATATTCCTGCTGCCTGCAGGCTCTCTTGCTAAATGGAGTCTGTGTGTCCTCATGAGAATCTCCTGCATTTCATTCCTGTATAGAAGTGAGCTGGAAGACGTTTTGACCACAGCATGAATCTGCCTCATCACATTCCATCCAATCAGTGTGCCCCAGCCTCAAGAAAGACTCTTGTCTTGTTCCACCTGCATGTGGTGTGAAGGAATGCAGAGAAGATAGGTATGAGCTAAGATTTGTGTGTGCATCCATACTCTGTGTCTACATGTGTTGCTTTGTCTCTTTGGATGCCATTAGGCTTAGTCTGCTCTCTCTATGGGGGACTGGAGTTATTTTTTTCTGTTGTCTTCCCCCTGCAGGCTTTTTAATAAACAGCCTTTATCTGTGATCAGACTATAACAACAAGGCTGAGCCTGGCCATTTATCCTTCATAAAGGAAATGGAACCTCAGTGGCAGTAAAGCAAGATTTAGATATAACAAATAAAAAATAAAATTCAAGAAAATTCTCAGAGGTCAAAGTCATCATGGCTGATGACCCTAATCCTAACCCTATCCTATCAGAGCATGTAATAATTTTTTTTAACTTAATTTTATTTTTTTCACTTGTTTTCCAAAATCTTGACAACAAGGAGATAAAAACAAATCTAACTGGCATGGATCAAAAACTGCTTACCTACTTTTGCCCTGCTCCAAACACAGGGTTAGGTTTAGGTTTGAGGCTAGGGTTGGGGTTGTCACTATTGATGCCTTAGACCTCATAGGTTGAGGTATAGACAGTATAATGTCTGAGGAAACAGTATTTTAAATCTCTTCTAGCAAACACTTCAGTGTTGAATGACTGCCTTTTTTAAACTAAAATAGTTCCAAACTAAAAGCTGTGGAGATGTTGGAGATCTGACTTTGTCATGAGCTGGATGTCCTTCGTGAACATCCCATATACAGTATTTCCTTCTTGGACTTTCTAGTAAGGGGAGGTTTGTGTACAAGAACTGTTTGGTATTATTCTTTAAAGCTCTGAGGTCTAAGTCATCATTGGTGACCCCAACTCTAGCACCAAACCATAACCCTCATCCGATGACCACTGTTGTACGTGGGGGAAAAAACATCAACATCTTTCCATCTAAAGTGCAGTTTGGACTGGGGAGTTAACGCCAATATTTCAGCCATTTCTGCAATTTGAAGTCTGAACTTTAGCATTTTAGCCACCATGTTGGGTTTTTGGAGTCAAAAGTGACCATAATTGCAGGAGAGGTTCAAGGTTTAAGTTATCAGCTAGCCATAAATTGTAACATAGTCAGTCACCCAAACTGTTTCTGTGCCTTGCAGAAAGGAACATCGAGAGCTGCCTGTGTTATGCAAAGTAGCTAATTATTATAAAGTTATAAATAAGTATAAAAAGTCACACACACACACACACACACACACACACACACACACACACACCCTTCAATTTTTATTAAAGGGGAAACTATCCATAGAGGCCAAAATACTGTCAGTACTGTCAGGTCAAAATCAGAGCAGGAGAAACAGGGGTATAGGTCAAGCTCCAAAATCACTGATACCACAGCTCCCATAAGGCGACTTCAGTGTCTGGTAAATGAGCGTGTATGTATAACACTGGCTTGTACTCCAAGGGACCAATAAACTGATTTAATGGCTTCAACTACTACTTCTTGATCATTTATCAAATATGCAGAATATGTATAAAGCTACATCCAGTATTTAGATGCCTTATTCATTTCTTTCTATGTCAGTATTATTAAATGTCCTAATAACTTGTGTGGAACAAGATGGGAGTTGCGGGACCTAATATAAACCCTGTAAGTCAACCCGAGTTTCCTTCCACTAAAAGATGAAGCTACAAAGTTTGAATGGTGTGAGGTGAAGGGAACAGGTGTTGTTTTGGGTGCTATGAGGCATTGTGGCTTTTAACAAGTCCAGACCAGCGGTCGAACTGACACTGTTGTATTAGCATATTGAAGGCTCATATGAGAAGGTGATATGAGGTCTAGATGATTCCTGTCTTTCTTCTGACTTTATAGTGTTCATTCTTTGTCTTGCAGATTTCGAGGCAACATCTGTTTGTGCATGTATACATGTGTGTGTGGAAAGTGTGTGAAAAGTATGACATGAGGGCAGGGAGACAAATGATGGTGGTGAAAGAAAGAAGGGACAGTTTGAGCAACACTGTGCATTTGTGTGCAGTGTGTGTGCGTGTAATGCTTGCAGTGAACACCCGAGCAGAAAAACAGCTGTGCATGAGGCACTGGGGGAAAAATGTGATGACACAATCTAAATCACCTTCAACGTCTATTTCCCTGCTAGATTTTGACTTCAGTATTAAATTTGATGCTGAATGGAGCACCACATCACCAGCGAGCAGATTCTGCCCTTTGCACACTAAATGGACTGGACTGGTACTTATATAGCGCTTTTCTACTCAGTTTTGTGTAAATGAACTCAGTACTTTCTTATAATGTTGAGGGAATTATCAAGTAGATGTACCCTCAATAACTTCTATTAAAACAGAGATTCAGGACTGCAAGGAGGTTTCACATTAAAAATTAAAATGCTAGCAACTCAGATTGGGTCACTTACTACTAAAATACTAGTATAAAGGTTTCCAGAACACAAATACACACTAGCATTTCAATGTTGAATAACCATCAGCTGGTGGTCTTTTCTCGATGTTTAGTCCAAAAGTTCCAAAATGAAAGCTGAACTGGCATCGCAGACATTGCCATGGTTTGAGGTACTTCTTAAACATCATCTGGATGTCCCTGCTAGACTTTCTAACAAGGGAAAATTTGTTTTTAAGAATTGTTTTCTACTATCGCTTTATCGATCAGAATAAAATTAAATAAACAAAATTTTAAAAGTTTCTCGATAAAAAGATGAGAAGAAAAAAAAAAACCCAAAACACCTCGGTGGTGACTCGAACTCCTGCTTTAAGGTCTTCCATTTATCCTACTGAGCTAATTGGCTTTATGTTTGACTAGTAGCATTCCTGAGTTTATGACACTGACATTGCTGACAGAGAGGGGATAACTAAGAGTCACATGCGTTAAGTTCACCATGCAACAAATTAAACAGAATTTAGATGTACAAAACTGTAAATACCTTAAATGTGTTGTTTATTTCTTTTAAAAACAGGCTCTGGTAATACTAGTCTGTATATATGGAGAAGACATTGTGTGGACATCTGTTCACAACCATCTACTAACCATATTAGTTGTCATTGTTTAAAAAATCTAATCTATATTTCTCACTTTGTAAGAGTTGGTCTGACGTGACCTCTATTCTACGTGGAAACAATGTCAATATTTGTGGTTCACTTTTTTACGTCGTACTGTGACCAGTTTTGACCAGGGAAATGATGTCAGAGTTTCAATCACGTCTGTTGGGATGTTGTTGATTTGTGGTATGGTTGGATTATAGCAGTGCTATTTATTATTTAAGCTTAACACACTGTTATATTCTTTTGGATCTCAGAATATAACAAAAGATGTAGAAGGAAAGAAAAATGACTTGTAGTGACTGTGTGGATTCAGATTCAGACACTTTGGTGACTCAGTAGCTTACTCAGGGTGACAGGGTGAACCTGCGGTCATAGAGAAGGCTTTTGAACCAGATGGTAACATGATTATTAATAAAAAGCATAAGTTTAGGAGATTGTTATGCCATCATCTGTTTTTCATCTCTTTATGGGAGAATGAAATTTGGCCTACAAATAGACATCACGTAAGTTAAGGTCTTCAAAAAAGGAAATAATGCACATATTGATGGGAAAATGTTCCTTTAGACCTTCTAATATGGGAGAAGTCTTGGTTTTGGGCTCTTTGATGCAACTCCGAAGCTTCTGCTGAGTGAAACATCCTCTAAAATAGACCATCTCCAACTAGGCCCAGCATCTGTGAACCATTTAGCAAACTGCAGCTAGCTTTTAATGGGAGCTGGGTGCCTCACTCAGTTGAGCACCACCCTTAAAACTTGCATTACACTGCTCCCTTAAGGTACATGAGGTTGAAACTCCATCCGCTTCCCTTTAAATGCATCTACTTTGGACTAAACCCAAGCCACATCACTTTTCTCCATTTACCTTACCTTGGATGTGGCTTTGGTGCTAATGGCACATAGGTCCTTCATCTCTCTATGTCCATCTCCTCATCCCTCATTTCCAATGACTTCCACAAGGGACACTTGGTATTCAGATTTGTAGTTTGTGTGTATATGTGGGGAGGTGGTTGACCAGAGTTAGGCTATATCTGTCTTGTATCATCACATAATGTATCATCCTTGTAGAGTGGGACTGATATGAAGGAAAACTCACAAAGAGAAAAGCAACAGATAAAAGCT
The DNA here is from genome assembly GCA_015106735.1 of Paratilapia polleni. Classification (NCBI taxonomy): domain Eukaryota; kingdom Metazoa; phylum Chordata; class Actinopteri; order Cichliformes; family Cichlidae; genus Paratilapia; species Paratilapia polleni. The sequence continues at coordinate 1,497 of VUQI01042310.1, read as the reverse complement.
AAAGGCTCAAGTAAGTGATGACCAAGACAACAAAATTTTAACACAGCTTTCCTGTTTTCCAGCTGTCAGCTGGATCTTTGATATTTAAGTTTGAAGTTTGAAGAATTGGTAACATGTGGTGTTAAGATTTCCTTAAAGCAACACAGAATGATTTGTAATTGTCTGCTTGGAGGTATCAGAACGAGCTGAGATGTTAAAAGCAACATTTACACTGTGTCCCAAATATATATAGCAGACTAATTCCATCTAGCATGCACTACAACTTTATCTTGATTGTATACTATTGTATCAGTTACTATACAAAAGTATCAACAGATTTACCATTTTTAACAGGAAATGATACAAAATGTCAGGTTGTCAAACTATTCCTAGATTTTGATCCTTTTTTGTTGTTTTTTTTCCGTAACTTATTTACATTTTTTGGGTGTGCCTGGCTGTGGCTTTTCCTTTCTGCACAACATAGTAAGAGAGTGGTATGCATTGTAACCGTATTTTATAAATATGCCATCTAGTGTAAGTACACTTTATTTTGCCAGTCTTCTAGTTTGTGAACATGAAATACTCAAATACTCAAGAACATGAAACCTTATAGTCAGTCTATCATGTGCATTTGGACACTTCATAAAGTTATTAAAGCTAATGAGTTTGCAAACAGTCTTCGTTGTTAGAATTTTTTCTCATTATTGATGAGAATCACAAAGCATCTAAGCATACTATCATGATGCCACTGCCCAGGATAATGATGTTATCATGATACAGCAATTCAGTGGTACTTGGTGCATTGCAAGACAATTATCTACAAAACAGCATACAGCTCTGGAAAAAATTAAGAGACCACTGCAAAATTAGCAGTTTCTCTGATTTTGCTATTTATAGGTATATGTTTGAGTAAAATGAACATTTTTCTTTCATTCTATAAACTACTGACAACATAACTCCCAAATTCCAAATACAAATATTTTCATTTAGAACATTTATTTGCAGAAAATAAAAAATGGTTTGATTTGCAATCACAGCTTTCATGCGTCTTGGCATGCTCTCCACCAGTCTTTTACATTGCTGTTGGGTGACTTTATGCCATTCCTGGTGCAAGAATTCAAGCAGCTCAGCTTTGTTTGATGGCTTGTGACCATCCATCTTCCTCTTGATTGAGGTTTTCAATGGGGTTCAGGTCTGGAGATTGGGCTGGCCATGACAAGGTCTTGATCAGGTGGTCCTTCATCCACACCTTGATTGACCTAGCTGTGTGGCATGGAGCATTGTCCTGCTGGAAAAACCAATCCTCAGAGTTGGGGAACATTGTCAGAGCAGAAGGCAGCAAGTTTTCTTCCAGGATAACCTTGTACGTGGCTTGATTCACGCGTCCTTCGGAAAGACAAATCTGCCCGACTCCAGCCTTACTGAAGCATCCCCAGATCATCACCACCAAATTTCACAGTGGGTGCGAGACATTGTGGCTTGTAGGCCTCTCCAGGTCTCCGTCTAACCATTAGACAA
>VUQI01042306.1:19312-30830 GCA_015106735.1 Paratilapia polleni | reverse complement strand
AAAGCAATAAAATTAAAAAAAAAAAAAAAAAAAAAAAAAAATTTATTTAAAAAAAAAAAAAAAAAAAAAAAAAAAAAAAAAAAGCACAAATAGGCCTATATTACTTTAAACAATAACCTTTTTGTTAGGAACAATGTGCAATGTTAAACTGTATCACTGATCCTCACATCCTGTATAAGCACGAGCTAATAGCGCCCAAATGTCAGACTTGAAAAGCTGCACCTGGGAAAGAACTGAAAGAAAAACATTTACTTAGCACGGCTCTGCCCTTTCATTCCTGTGCAATAATTTGAACAGACATTTTAGCTTCACGGCACACCGTGATTTAATTGGTCTTACCTGTTGCCGGTGGACTGCTGACACAGAAGGACAATAATGCAAGGGGCAGCAGCACGCTGTAACAAATTCATATTATCAGTAAGTGCATGAAGCCACACTTAACACTACGACCTTCTACTCTGAAACTTACCCCCATAAAGTGTGGAAAAATACCATTTTGAAGGGCACAATTTGAGAAAGTCGGTTTGAAAGCTGCCAGTCGTGTTTACCTTCAGCTACCTGACTCACCTGTGAACTGAGAAGCTATGTAGCTCCAGCATTAACTTGGCCGTCTTCTTCGTAAACACCGGTGATATCTAATGTAATTCACCTCAAAGTAAATGAGCACGAAAAAAAAAAAAAGAGAGATATTTTAGCATTCATGCATCATGTGAACCGTGTTTGACGTGAAAACAGAAGGAAACCGCGGTCCTACAGGGACACCTAGTGGTCAGAGCGGGATTTGTCACAGACTAATTCCCAGGAGATGAAAACGTGGGGGAGAAAATGTTCAGGCAGTGGCACAGGGAGCACTGGAATACACGGATACATGTTACCAAATTTTGGACGCAGAAGAGATGAAGATTTTGTGGAGGTCCTCACATCTGAACACTGGAAACCTGGGAGCAGATCTAAAACCTGCCTCATAGAGGGCAGCAAGGAAGAGAGGGTGATGTCGATCACTTTATAAACTGACAAGATATGTGATTTGCCAATGGGGAGACAGATTTCATCAGTACTCCCCCCTCTTTAGAAGTCAACAGTGAGTTAAAAATGCCAACATTTCCAGCATGAGTGGTGATTCTGCCTGCACGTGTATTAGTGCGAATACGTGTTTCTGTAGTGCTGTGAATGTTTGGCCCAACAGTTTTCTCACAGTACATCAGTATACTTCATTGTTTATGTTTTTGCTGAGATGTAGGAAGAAGAAGTGATGCTATGTCACAAATCCTTCTGACAATCATTTACATTAACACTGACAAAACTCAGTAAACATGACCCCCAGATAGAAATGAATATTTGGCTCCACATCTGCATTTTTCTGTGGGCCACATTTGGCCTTGAGTAAGGCATTGACTCAGGGTGAGTCTGCCTTTCTGAACAGGACCACCTAATATGGACCAGATGTGACATTTGTGCATGGGCTCCACTTGCCCGTGCTGTATCTCAGCTGTAAGTGCCATAAGTAGCTCAGATTAGGCCCAAATATGTCTCCTGTTTGCATCCTTATTCATTATCTCAGAGAGAAATCGTATTTCTCTAAATCACCATCTGAAAATATAGAAAATAATATTGATATTGAGAACCTGATTAACTCTATTAAGTCATATATAAATCAGCAGAAGTAACTGCAGGCTGATTAACCATCAAAATACTAACACAATGACACCACTTTAATTTTAATGCAGCAGCTGGTATGGACGCAGCAAATGTGTGGTTCGTTTGATCATCACAGTACTGGACCCCTCTATTTCATCCAGAGCAGCACAGCTGGACGCCCGCTGACTCAACACCTTCCAGAAAATGTTACTTTAAGTCAAGTCCCGTCACGATTGAAGACTGAGTAATCAGGCTGATCCGTGAGAGTCCTGTGGAGAGGACAGAGGGAAACACAGTCACAGAAAAGGTCAGTCTCTGTTTACAGAATGAGATGTTCATTATTTGTGTTTCAGCACTCGTTCATTCCAGTTATCTTCAAGATAAACCACTGAAAACTGTAATGTCTTCTTTTTTTTTTATGACAAAAACAGGTAATACTGATCAAGTGAACATGTCAGTCAGAATCAACACAATAAGCTTTCTTGGTTTTAGGTTTGCTGTTAATCTGCTAAGCAAGTATTTTTGTTTATCTTTCTTTAAAAAACTTATTTTCATCAATTGAAACAGACACAAAATTTTTGATGGAGTTTTTTTTTCTGCTTTCCTATCCTGTTGAAAGAGTACTCCACTGATTTAGCACCGTATTTATTCCTCACAATGGGCATCAGAATCGATTCAGCGGAACCAGAAACGTTGCCTTTTCTATTTTTCACATTCTTCTTCTTCTTTGTCAAAATTCTTGCGCCTACGTTACCCACAGTGCAACCACTAACTGTTCCTTCAAAGATTTGAGGATGTTAGACCTGAGATATTATAGACGGACTTTGCTAAGCTACAAGCAAGCTGCTGAGCTCCAGCAGAGTTAAAGAGTGAGCTACAAAGGTCCTATAAGCCCGTCTCTTTTATACTGCACTATCCCGTTTTTATTTTCAAGCCACTTGAGAACAACTTTTGGCGCATATACAGTGGTATTCACAGACACCTGAGAACAGATGCTCATGGGTAAAATTGCTGTACTTGTCCTTTAACTCTCTTACTAACACTCTAGTTCATCTAGTGTCTCCTAGTGCGGTTCTGACTCCCAACCCTCTGGTTGGCAAAAAGAGAACTAAGGTAACTATCTGGCTTGGTTGCACAAATTATAACTCCCCCCCCTTTCTTTTAGCATTGTGTTTTCAGGTTTAATATTTACAGCTGCAAAAAAAAAAAAAAGTCAGTGAAAACTCTCAAATTACCAGAATATTTGCACTGAAAATGTGGTCTGATCTTCCTCAAAGTCCCAATTGTAGACAGACACAGTTGTTGATTGCCTTTTTGCATCACCCAACCTCTCCTCAGTTTCAGGTCATTGACTGACATTCTGCAGTAAGATTTCTTCATACAGTTTTGAATTTGTTATTCCCTCAATGATTGTAAACCATGCCCTTTCTCCTTGTGGAGCATCCAGAGTACGTTCCAACTGGATATACCACAGAGTTTTTGGAGGATTATTTTCCTTTGTGGTGTCATTTCATTGACACCATCTTAATTCAGAGGCTTTTTTTGATAGTGGCCACATGAACACAGTTTTTTTTTGTTTTTTAATGAGAGATTTCACTAGCAGGGATCACAACCTCAAATACTGATTTATTTAAAGACAAAGACAGATGGAGTAAGCAAAGATCTAGGCCTGAGACTGTGGGTTGGGGGATAGCCTCAGTGAGGATCAGCCAGGCAGATCCCCCCTTTGCACCAAAGCGAGGAGGTGAGAAACTGAGAAAGGGGGAAGGAATATGGGGCACAGGAATGAGAACAAACACTCATGGAGGGCAGGAAGGCATTTGTAGACATACAACTGGATGGGGAGTGTATGAAGTGTGGTCCCGCTCCTGAAATTCAGATAAATTATATCCGACTCTTCCCATTACTTTAGAGTTCTTTTGGGGACAGGCTTGAATTTTCTCCATATGCTTTTCTTATTGTCTAGTCAGGTCTATAAATATGCGTTTGTGGCCTTTTCCAACGTTGTGCATCTCTATAATGCTTCCTCTGTGTGATCACACTAACCAGTCTTTTTTGAGGAGTGTACGTCTACAGACTTTCTACAGCTTTTATCACTTCTCCTCCGCTGGAACACCTGACTCCAAGTAACTTTCGTAGAAGTCCTCACAGAGGTTAACGTCCTTTTTCCACTCTGCACTGTGAGGGATTACTCAGCGCGTTCAGTGAAAACATGAAACTGTTTGCATGTTATTAGTTTGGTCTGTTATGTTTGTCTGTAACTGTGACGTCAGTGATCAATGAAAAAAATCCTGGTATTTCTAAAGGGCTCACAACTTTTCTCTCGCAGCTATAAATTCCTGCTAATCCCTTTTCAGACTGGACTAAAGGTGAAGATACTTGAAAATAGAAAACTCATTTTCCTCCTTGTTGAACAAAGCACTTATCTTCTTATTTATGCAAAAAACAAAACACTTACATCAAGTGTTTTGTTTGCGAGTTGACATTTAGATGTTAATTCTGCTTCTCCTTTATTTTCCATTGACTCAAAGTGATGGTGTGAAGGGTGGGGGAGTGTTGGACTGGTTAGTTGTGTCCAGGCAGCCTCATTAACATTTGAGTCACATTGTGTTATTAACAGCACTGAACGGAGTGCAGACCTCATGTTGTGCTCCAGACCCCTGCAAAGCTGCTGCGGCTAATTATGACTGACAAACGTTAACTCATATGTTACAGTGAAGTTTAACTTGGTTGTTGGTTTTTTTTTTTTTTGCATTCGATGTTTCACATTTAAAGTTAACGCAACACGAGTGATAATCAGCCCGAAAACCATCTCTGTGACGTTTTGTCTGATGCGTTTGGGAGTGATGACCTTATCCTGCCCGGTGACACTTCTGTTCACAACCTCCACCGCACACACACACCTCCTCATTCCCTCACAGCCAATCCTCTCCACCAATCACATCGTTTTGTTGGCTTGAGGATGAGGAGGATTTGAAGATGAAGAGGGCTATTTATCAGCTCAGCGCATCGTGATATCACTCAGCTCTTGCACCTCCTACGTCCTGATTGGTTAGGGTTTGTTACAGTTTGGGATTTTTGCTGCACTGCACATCTCCAGCATTGAAAACAGAATCAGGGTTTCTCGTCAGGGAATACAAGAGCCACGTTGTTCTGTCTGCGGTTTGAGGTGGAGATGCTTCGCTCTCAGGTGCAGGTGCTGCTGATGGCTCTGTGTTTGTCTGTGCTGCTGGTGCAGGTGAGCGCAGCTCCATATAGGGACATGCTGACAGAAACACTGAGAGCAGACCTCACAAATGACAAGGTGAGTCACTCCTTTACTGAATACATCAGAACAGGTGTTTGAACTTCCACATAGTGCCTGAGGAACTTTTTGAGTTTCTGTTCTTTTCCATTTCTGTCCACCTTTAGGATCTGACTCACTGGCTCTTGCTGAAGTTCATGGCTGAACTGACAGCAGCGAGAGGAGACGAGATGATGCGCGGCAGGGAGGAGGTGGCCAGGCGACACCTTCCTCTGTCCCAAAGAGAGCGCAAGGCGGGCTGCCGCAGCTTCTTCTGGAAGACTTTCACCTCATGTTAACAGGAGTATTTTTATTTTTAAAAGGATGAGCTAAACTGTGATTGCTTTCTTTGTAGTAAGTGGATTATTTACTGCAAGATAACAAATATACAGGTACTTTGAAAGTTGTAAACAGTAGTAAGATTGTATGTTTCAAGACTGGCAGGCGTGTACAGTGTTTGAAATAAAGTTTTCTGATTTAAAAGGACATCCTCTCTGTCTTTTCTGTGAAGCTGGTTTCACTTTAAACAAGAAAATGAAGGAAGTCAACATGAGATATCCTATTTTTGTCTAACCCCAGCATTCCTGGATCCTACATTTCCCACAATGCAAGCTGACAGCATCTGTTGCTAATGTCTTTTCTTTCACTTTTGTACACGGTGAAGCAGATAAGGGAACTCGTTCACAGGTGGATGGAAGTACCAAAACTGGTACATGAACTCTTTTAGATTACTATTTTTGATAAAGCCCATTAGCCATTTGAAAACTGAAGACAGCTGTCGACAAAGCCAAGAAAATATTTTTCCAGATAAAGTAAACCAGACTTTTTGAATGATCTTAGTGTGAAAACATACATGTTCAATCATGTAGAAGTCGACTTTAGTTACTCAGAAGTTTTTCTTTTTAATAAAGGTTTTTTTTGGGAGGCTTTTTTTTTTGCAAACAGGGATGTGGGAATTAGTAGTATAAGTAATACTATTTGTTTCAGCCACATCCCCTTACACTCCTCACTGGTTACCTAATTCCCACTTGTGGTTGGTAGCTCAGGACTTAAGAGTGGGTTGTCTACTATGCAGAAGGTCTGTGGTTCAATACCCAGCTCCTGCATCTGTATGTTGCAGTGTCCTTGGGCAAGATCCTGAACCCCAAGTACCCCTCTGTGCATGCATGTGTGTTTAAGCATTAAAAATGTGCAGCTTGCAGTGTAAAGAGTGCTAGATGAGAGTAAAAAAGTGTGATATAAATGACAATCCATTTACTAAATGGCACTGAACCATTGGAGCAACATATGTCATTGCAATCATTTTTACTTGAAACAAAGCAGCTCTGAAGTTTTTAAGTTATAAATTTGACTTATGTATAGTCAAAAGCATATAAAAAGCAAGAGTAAAACCTCTAATAAATTATGTGGTGGTATAGATTCTGCAGTGAATGGAAAAGATGACCAAACTGGAAAATTTCAAAAATTCAAGTGGCTAATTTTTCTAGTTACTGGCTCCAGAGGCAGTTTGAGTCATCTGCTGCACCGACCTGACAGTGTTTGTTAAAAAGCCACAAACACACTGATTACCTTGCTAACATTTTAATAATCAATTATGCAACTACAACCTGCATTAGGAGAAAAATCCACTCTTGGATCCACATACCCCCCTATTCAATTATCTATCTGCGTTTTCGGTTTCAATATGTTCATTCTGCTGCAGTACAGTGGATTTCAATTGAAAAGCTGCAACTCACAGCATGTTACACTGAATACACAACAAGGATTGTAACAGGTGACTGAAACGGAGACAAAATTACATGATTCGAGTGCGACACCAGTTGGCATGATTCAGTGTTTTGAAATGGCATGTGAGCATTATGCAATGTTTAAAAAGCAGATTCATGTTGATACAGTATGTACATCATGAGATAAATTAACAAGAGACGACAACTCTGAAGCATTTTAAGGTGATCATTTTGTGTCATCAAAAAAGAAAAGAAAAAAAAAAAAAAGCAGAATTCACAGACACACACAAAAAGTTTCAAATCAGGACCGTTATGAAGCTGAATGACATCCTTGAGGTAAGGCTTTCACATTTCTAGCCCTTTAAGTTAAACATGTACAAAATGCGGACGGAGAGACAAGAGGTTAAACACAATTATCACAAATACTGCAGCTCCAAAGGCTCAGAGTATGACTGCTTTGCCTCCGTAAGTGAAGAGCAAAGAAACAAAGATCCATTTAAAGAGTTAAAAAAGTCATCACCTTAAAGGGAAGGGGAACCTATTATGTTTTTCTTTATTTCAGTCATATATACAATTGCTGATGCTCATACAAAAAAAAAAAAAAATGGCCAATGTTTTAAATAATGACATCAGTGTATTTGCAGTTAACCTTTGAGCAAGATTATTTTTAACTGTGAATCACGCAAAGCTGATCTAGTAGAGTCCAAAGATAAAAAAATATGGAGTTGGTAAAAAGCATAATAGGTCCCCTTTAAATTCAACATTCATTACCCCTAATGATGCCTTCACGCAAAACAAGAAGCAAAGTTTCGCCTCGCGTTACATGAATACAGCCGTATTGAAAACCCACGAACTGACGAGATGAAGAGTACAGCTGATAGCCGGGATCAGGTTACAGAAACATACTTTCAGAACATAACACGAAATCCTACGATATCGCTCACTTTTCTCCAAGCCCTCTCCTTTTTCCTGTCTCTAAATAAAAGCAAGGTGTGAATAAGTGTGTCCTGCATTTTTGATTGTCGGTGGCATCAGAAGAGAATCCAGAGTGTGTAGGAGAATCCCACCTGATGTGTTTTTGCAGTGCAGCATGAAGCAAATTTTTTCATGTCGCCCGGCGCAAATTTGCATCAATTTGCCTCATTCCATAAACTTTGTATGTAACCGTAGTGAGCGAAAACTTTGCTTAGCGTTTGGTGTGAACACACCATAACAATAATAAGCTTTAAGTCATTTACCCCTTTAAACAGAGTATAATTTTAACATTTTTTTTTTTTATATTTCCCCACATGGCACATATATAAACTCTTTACATGAGGCTCAAGCTTTGCACAGGAGGATGCCTCATAAGTGAGCCACACCCTGTTTTCCATTAGACAAAAGTGAGAGTCTGACTTCATTGCACCGTTATCTTCAATGTAACAAGTCAAGTATCAACCAAACAAACATTTAACAAAGATTGTATTTTGTAGACATTCAAAAATGGCAAAAAAAAGTCCTGCTACAAGCTTTGACTAAATAACTAACAACGTGATGCTGTAATGTTGAGAAGCATGAGAAAGAATCTGTCCTAACAAATCTCGTTCTAGCATTAAAGAAAAATAAACTATTGGGTGTCAAATTAACTACACATTCTTTTCGTCTACGTTTCCTGTTCTATTAGGCTACGCCACCGCACTGCACTACAGGCTACATGCTTTCCAAAACAACCAGGAGCAGTTTCCCTCAAACCGACCTGTTATGTACAGTCACAGTTGTTGTTATATTGTGTGCTTTTAATATGCATTTTGTGAGGCAGTTCAGTACTTTGATGTATAATGTTGTCCACTGTCTAGAATTGTTTAGACAAACCAACATTTTAATTATCATAAGTGTCCCTTATCTGCAAAAATTCCTTATTTTCAGGCTGAAATCTGTAACATTTTGAAAGGGGTAAAAATGTGCAAGCTAACACGTGAGCAGTACCGGTGTGGATGAATGGTAAGTGGAGCCTAAGCTGCCTGCAGGTCAGGCCACTGTCGTACTAATACCGAGCTAAACATTACAATGTACCAAAGAGTAAAGGAAATATAGTGGGGAAAAACTGAATGAAAATACACTAGTGACGCGGTTATTCCAATACTAGAAAACTGTAGCTTCAGACCAAGAGAGGGAACTAAAAAGATGTTTTTCTACCAACAATGTAAGTAAACAAGCTGCTATCAATAATGCGCTGTGTTTTTGAGGATTTATGAGGGTGGCTGAGAAGGTTAAACAGAGATTTGTTAGCAGTCAGTGGAGATTTTGGCTGAGAGGTCCTGGATGCGGCGAGCGCTGCAGCTCTTACACAAGATGTGGCCGTCTAGCGGGTAACAGCCTCGACCCTCGCCTTCAGATGAAAGCAGGAGACCACATTCCTGATGAAAAGAGGCACTCCGGTCACTTCAAACAAACGCTCACATGGACTCATCATGTGAATATTTAGAGCAAGTAGGCAACACATTCAGCCAATTTGGGAAATTCAGTGTGAAACTGGTCATTTATTCAAACATTTTTCCATGAAGCGTGTAATTTTTGTATGAAAGACTTTTAGTTCTCTATATTCTGAAGTTTAAAACCCTGTATGGTGATGTAACCTAAAGTTAACCAGGTATTTGTAGTAGTAATAATAATAATAATGTGGTTCTGCTTGATAGTGGAGAGAGATAAGAGGAGGAAAAAAGGAGAGTATGGAATGACATGCAGCAAATGGCTCAGGGGATTCAAGCTCATGCACTGAATTGTGAAAACTCACCTCACAAACGTAACAGTTGACATGGAAGCTGCGGTCCAGAGCTACAATCCTGACGGTCTCCTCCTGGCCCGGCTCAGGCATGATGGGCTCCCCACACACCGAGCAGCGCGGTGCATACTTCCTGTGACCCAACAAGCATCAAAACTCAGAGTTAGTTTAAACACTTCTGTCTATGCCTTAGTGCTGAGTCACAATCTGGCATAGCATCATGCAAACATTGCTCCTGCTTGTACCTATGAAAGTCCTCTATGCAGTGTATCTGAGACGTGGCGTCCACAGTGAAGGGCACGCCGTCCAAGCAGCAGTTACACACGACACATGTGAAGCATCGAGGATGGTAGGCTTTTCCCATGGCTCGCAGGATGCGGTCCAGAATCGGTTTGGAGCACTTTGAACAGCGCTCTAGTGTACTCTTAAAAAACAAAACAAAAAGAGAAAACAGAGACAGAAACAAGAGCAGGCATGAGAATAGAACTGACAGAGGACCGCTGAAAGACAAAACACAATAAATACAAAATACTATTTTCAGGAAATATGAATATATAATAAAAACAGCTCATTAACTTACAATGTAACAGCTCTCACAGTAACTCTTCTTATCGAGAGCGTAGAAGGGTTGCCCTCGCAGACGTGCGTGGCAGGTGATACATGTGAAACACTCCACGTGGAACACCTGCTCCATGGCGATACAGCCGCTGCCATCGCCAACCACGTTGTCGCCACAGCGGGCGCAGCGACCTGATGGTCAACACAGAAACAGACAAGCAAAAAGTCACGAAGCCGAGTTTTTCTTTTGAACTATTTTCAGATTTGCTGTGCCACTAGTAACAACCCTACCAAAATAATCCTCAGCAGGGGGGTGGTTCATATCGTACACCAGCTTCTTGGTGAGACGATCCAGCTCTTCCTCAGGCCTGGTCATTGCTGCCCCCTGCTGGAGGAAAGAAGATACATGAATCACAAAAAGCTTATTCTAATTAAAGTTTATTTTAATTTTCAGAATATATGGACTAAAATGTGTCCTTTGCAGGGTAAAATCCTGTTAGCTACAAAACAAATTTGTGTTTAGACACTCAACGTAATTTAAGAGAAGTTTGGCCTCTTCTGTTGTACGAAAAAAAACCTATATATCAGTTTTGTTTCATTTGAGTGTGTAAGAGAAAGTCAGTTTTCCCACAATGTTCCTGTTTCAGAAGCACATATTTAATTCTTAAACTGCTTATTTGCATTCCTACCTTGCTCGACTGATAACCAGAACTCTGTGCAGCTCCTGACCCTGTCTGATTATTTTCCATTGCTCTCTTAGACACAGGAACCTGGTTAACTCTTCCTGCAGACCCTGAGACGCTCCCCTTGTACCCCCCATCCGAGTGCATCTCCTGAACTTGTGAGCCTGGAGGGTACCAGCCCTGCGGACCTGTCTGAGTCTGGGCTGGGGGTCGTGACACGTGCTGGCGAGGAGGGGGCGGTGTGTACGCCTGTTCAGCCTGCCTCCCCGTCTGAGAGTAGGTGACTGGCTGTGCTGTCTTGACCTGGACGCTGAACCTGGGCCCTGTAGGAGTGGACGCAGTGGTGTAGGAGGCTGGGACGGGCTGAGGGTAGGGTTTAGGGGTTGAAGTGGTGTAGTAGTCTTGTTGGTGGGAGGTGGAGTACTGAGGTGTCTGGTGCTCACTGGGGTAGGGAGGTGCTGGGTGGTATTGGCTCTGGGGATGAGGGTTGTAGCCCACGGATGGGCGACCCTGAGGCGGGGCAGCGCTCTGGTGTGCAGGCTTGTAGTGATCCGCTGAGAGGTATTTGTTGTAAGGCACGTTGTCATAGAGCTGAGAGAAGGCAGAACATTCACAAAGAGATAACTAAAGAGAGATGTAAACAACATTTATTATTTACTTTATCAACCAAGTACATGTAAAGGCATTTAAGTTAATCAAGTTTGCCGTACTTGAGTGCTGGAGTCTTGTGGGTGGCTGTCCAGATCAGCCAGCATACTGGTGAGTGAGTCAATTTCGGCATCAATTTTGGAGTGATAGCTCGCTGGCTTTTCAGGACCACGATGCTAACAGCAGAACAGCATTAGAAACACGTCAGCTGCTTTCAAAA
>VUQI01042302.1:0-11762 GCA_015106735.1 Paratilapia polleni | reverse complement strand
CCCCACAGACTCCCATGTTAAAACTTTACAGCAGAAATAAACATGTTTACAGCCTGATACAAAAACTCTTTGGTCTCTGTAGCTAATTTCCCCCTTCATAACAACTGTTTATAACTCACCTGTTTAAATTGTATTAAGGCTTAAAGTTTTCATTATTAGGGGTGTGGCCTCTTTGACTGACAGGCGGCTGTAGCTGCTAGCTGTCTGCTAGGCTTCACCTCAGCTGATTGGAGTCCCTGAACTGGACCTCTGGACCATGTTTGTGCTGTTGGAGCCTTTTGGAGCATTTTTAATGCAACTATCTGACCAATAATATGGCTGCTGTGCGGTTAATTGGACTAACAGACTGTCCAAGAAGTCTGAGCTCCAGTTTTGGTGCTCAGTGAAATTCTAGGATTTTATTTGGATGTTACTGAGCACTGATTAGCAGGTATCTGTGTCTGTGTGATGCTCCCGTACAGTCTGTGGGTGCAAACGTTCCTCAGTTTCTGTTTCACACTGTAAATAAAACCAGATCAAAAAGAAAAACTCAGCAGCCACTTTGAATCTGAATACGTCTCTTTAATGTTTTTAACACAATCTTTCAGACTTGAAACACCACAGAATGCAGCTCACACACAGGTTGGGTAGAACAGGTCCTGTCATGTGACCCGCTCAGGTCAGCGGTGCGCTCACCTGGCTGCTATTGAACAGGTGAGGCTGCTGGCAGTGTTCCCAGCTCACTGATCTGACATTAAAGGAACTCAGGCTCTGATTCCACCAAGCAGCGTTACTGAGTTACCTGGATCACACCTGGGGCCTGCTCTCACCTGGTGTGGGCGTGGAACTCGGCGAGGCAGGGTGTTGAAACAAAGTCTGAAGAAGAGCAACAGGAATGTGGTTTGACTCAGAGCAGCAGAGGTATGGAAGTTCATTCATGACAAAACTGAAGCTCTGAAACTCAGACAGAGTTCTCTGTAGGTCAAAGGTTAAAACAGGTTCTCCTGCTGGAATAGGAGCTAAACATCAACTCATCACTTTGTGCTCTCAAGACCTTGATCAGGATGTGAAACTGGTTTTCAAAGAGAAGTTGGGAAACTGTAAACTGCAGACAGCAATAAATAATTAGCAAATACTTTAACAGAAAATGTTCAGAAACAATATGACGAATGTTGAAACTGAGAAATTTATTGATTTTTGAAAAATGTCATTTTGAGGTTAATGCAGCAATATGTTTGAATAAAGTTTTTCCAGCAGCTTGTTTCCCTCTGAGCTCTGTCAGTGTTTGAAGTGAGGAGACCAGCTGCTGCAGTTGGAAACCAGATGTTTCCTGTTTTTGCTTAATTTGTACAAATTAGTACCTGGGCGGGACGATGATTTTTCACACCTGTAAGCTGTCACATTCTGACCTGAAGGCCTGGGCCATTTCATCTCAAATTGTGGATGATCTTACTTTGTCCAGTGACTGCTTCATCAAAGATCTCACAATCAGAGCTAACCATCAGCTAACTACGTCCCAGTCCAAGTTTCTCTTCCCGCCTGGTTGTTTCTGTGGTTTCCTCTTCAGTGAGCCTCTCTTTCTGCCGTCCAACTCCACCACCTCCATCTGGAGCTGCAGCTGGTCGTCCTGATCTGCTCTGCAGGAGACTTATTGTACTTTTATATTTTTTTTATTAGTTTTCATTTTTATTTCATTTTAAGTTTTGATTTTCAGTTTGGTTTTGGTTAGTTTCCTGTCTGGGTTTGCTCGTTTTAGTTTAGTTTTTATTGGTTTAAGGTTTTTTGTTTGTGAGGAACAGGGTTTAGGAAGTTCAGAACAGCTACCACAGCACAAACACAACACTTGCTGTCATGCAGACATCCCCGTCCTCCTGATGCTAACCACACTGACAGAGACTAAAACTCAGGACATGTTCTGTCTGTTTTTATTTAGTTTAGTTTGTGAGTGCACTGTATCGTTTCAGCTCCTTTAGTTTTCATGTTTATTCCAGTGAACTGACAGATTTTTGCACACCTAGTTTTAGTTTTAGTGAGCTATAATAACCTTTCCCTGCAGCCTCGGTGAGCTTAGTGTAGCTGGTCACAATCCAGTTCTCCACCTGCTGCAGGTTCTGGTTCTAGAACAAGGACTACCATCACCAGCTGCAGGCCTGGATGGTGGAGTTAGAGTCTGACGGCTGTACGGGAGCCTCTCTGGACGCCACACAGCAACCAGGCCAGCGGCCTGCTCAGCCTGCAGGGAGGGATACCAGCATGATTTTCCATGCGGGTGGTAGCAGGTCTCAGAGTGCAGATCAGTAGTTTTATCATGATAAATCATCCACCCTGTGTCTACTCATCTGCTGGACCCTTGCTGAGGATCACTGATCTAGAAAACAGAGTCTCTGGAAAACAGAAACATTCAGGAGAGGTTTATGAAGAGTTTGATACGAGAAGACAGACTTCTCTTTTCTATCCGGACACCTGCAGGATATATTTTTGTGTTTTGTGGGTGATCTGATGAGTTTCAGACACCTCGAGTCGTTGAGTTAGCACCATGTGATCCTGTAGGTGTTGCCAAGTCCTACAGCTTGACTGACAGGTGCTAGGTCCAATCAGAATGTCTCTACTCGGTAAAGAGTTCTGCGGTTAGTTTCTGGCCCATGACGAATGTGTTGTCTTTGAGTCCTTTCAGCAGAACAATCACAAATAAAATCTTTTCCGTATATAATAGGTTTTCTATTCAACATCATATCCACTTCCATAACCATATTCATGTAGATTCAAAAATATCTTTAGCAAATGCAAAACAAAAAAACATGATGGTTCTCATGGTGTGTTTTTCCTACTGTGCTTGGATGAACGGTGGTTTCATGGCACTGTGACATGAATCACTCTTTGCTCACTCTTAACTGGATGTGGAACAACTCTTCACTTTTTATACATCTTTTGGCAGCATGCTAAACATTAACTGCAACATCACGAATAGCTAAAGCCTGAAACTTAGTTGAACATGCTGAAGAAGAGCAGAGAACAGACACAAATAAAACCTGTCGTACCCTCTGGAACCAGATATCATGAGTGACCAACTTAATTTACACACCACAGAGAAAACAGCCAACCAGCACAGAGAGGAAGCAGTCACTCAGCTGTGCGACCAGTACATGAAGCTAAAGGATGAAACAAAATGTCCTCACTTCCCCACACTGATCAGACTCTTCAAGATAAAGGAGACGACTTTCAAGAAGTCTACAAGTGGAGAGGTTTGTCTAAATCTACAATCAAGGCTGCAAAGGCTTCAAGTGGATTTCTACAAACTTCCTGTAGGTCCTGCGGGGTGCAGACTTCACTCAGTGGAGTTCACATAGGTATAAAAGAAGGGAGAGATTAATAATGATAAACTTTATTATCCTCTCCTGATGAATGATGGTGAACATGCTGACATATTTTGACTTAAGAGTTCAGTCGAGGAGTGTGAGGGTGTGGACATTTGGGTTTACCCACAGGGATTATTACTGAACCTGACTGGAACAATCCAGCTCTTTTGGAGTCAACAACTGAAGGAAACAGAAAAAAGAGCCAAAGCCTCATTTATCTGTTAATCAGTCTGTTAACACATGCACCACAGCCCTGGCCTCTTTTACACGCTGTCCGACAGAGCTGCAAATTAAAGACCCTTTAATGTCCCATGCAGCTGGATCAGAGAATCAAACTTCCAGCTGAGCCTATCTGAAAATGGAGAGGCTAATAATAGAAGAAATTCACAGCTAGTGAGTCATCATCTGTGGCGTCTCCTGGACAATCTACCTGGGCAGATCCCTCACCTGACCCACACAGTGCATTTCCAGTACAGAGAACACAGCTGAAGCGAACATTTCCTGTTGTGCTCTACATGAGAGAAAGATCTAACTGAGCCCTGAAAACATAAAGCTTTGGTAACTCAGGTAACTATATGCGTTTTCCTCCATCAACATCATTAAGTTGCACTCCTGTAGTTTTCCCAGATTCTGTTCTGGGTTTTATTTTGTTTGCCTTGCAACCCATCCAGGCTCTTTTTAATCTATCTCCTGTCACCGCTACACTGACATCACTCAGTGAGCTTTAAGAATCAGCTACTGCTGTGCAATAAACACTACAGCCTCAAGGGGGCGCTGGTGTTTGGCTTTATGTTCTGGTTGTGATGGCTGACTAGTTCCCCTCTCTGCAGAAACACTTTTTACCCACCTGTCTACAGCGTTCTGCCCACAGACTGATGGATGCAACAAATCAATGACAAAAAGCTTGATACCAAAGCGATGCATTAGCTGTAATTTTTTTTTTCATTGCCACCGATACATGAACACGCGAGCGAGCGGCTATGCTAAGCAACATCTCCACAGAGAAACAAACGCTGGCTCAAAATCTACAGCGAGCTCAAACACAAAAGGATTACAACCATAGAACAGTAGTTTGGTCTTTTTTGATCAAAATAAAGGATTTAAAGTGTACTTTCATATATAAGCAATAAAAAATAAGTAACATCTCAATACTCCAATAATAACTCTTACATTAATATTGTGCTCATTGGGATTCTATCTCTTTACATATATTTTATTAATTCTTTATAGATATTTTTATATATTATTTGTCTTGTTTTGCATCCCCATGCTGCAGGGACTGTGTGGCACCTCCAGCTGTCGACAGTGCAAAGACCTCACTGATATGGTTTATGAACGGAGACCTGATCACCGTGGCTGATGGGAGTGTGGAAGGCAATTAGTGGTTAATGACAAGATGGTATGAGGCTGACGGTTAGCACCACAGAAGGTCCAGAGGAGCAATCCACTTCAGAACTTTAGGAGGAAATGGTCCAGAGGGATTATCCACTCAAAAGGTCAAGAGCAACCATCTACTGCAAAAGGATGAACCACCTGAAGACCAAGAGGGACAGTGCTTTGGAGAAGTTCTAAAGGACAGGACAGATCCCCCGAAGAAGGTTAAGGAGGTCCATTCACTCTGGAACTCCAGGAAGGACTGTGAACTCCTGAAAGACAGGAAGGGGAGGGTCTTCTCCAAGGGCTGGTTGCAGTAACAGGGCTTATGCCAGCTGTTAACCTAAGTTAGTCATAACTTGGTGTTCTAAGTCAGACCTGACAGTACTGGTAGTTGCACCATCCAGCCTTAAGTTTTCTTCCTGCTAATCTTAAAACCAGAAAGAGAAAGTCTCTTGTTTGTGAGAATGTTCTGAACCAAGATAGGCTGCTTAGCCTAGCATGTTTTTTGATAGCGAGAAAAAACAGAGCTCCCGGTAAAAACTTCACAAGCGCATTAAAAACATACAAACTCTACTTAGAAAGGTCTAGCCCAGGTTCTAATCCAGGATCCTCTGAACCACTGAGCCATTGTACTGCTATTTCTATACATCTTGTAACACTACACTAGCAGACTAGAGAGACTGGAGAGAAGGGAAAGGAAAACTCTGCTGCAGATACAACAATGAGGAGCTGATTGAGAGATTTAGATTCTGTATGAGATGTCTATTTGAACTGTATGGAGGGCTGTCACTTACCACAACCCAGCAGGTTGTGGTAATGGCATTTTTCACACCAGTAAACGCTGGTTAATACTCTCCATAAACATCAGAAATTATATCCCGATATACCTGTGTGCTCAGGGGAGTACTCTCAAACCACTAGTTTGATGGATTTTCCTCATCTTGCTCAGAAGGTCTTTCTGCTTTTTCTGTCTACACTCAGGTCAGGAAACGTATTTATTTAGGTCCTAATCCCCTTCTTCTTGATTGCTATCAAGTTAGACCACTTGGCAATCAGTGTGTCCTTGTGATGATGTATAGCTCTAATGATGTTTATATTTTCCTATTTGCGATGTAATAAAATTTGCTTTTCTTTTCTTTGATCCAAATTAAAAATGATAAATTAGCAAGAAAGTGCAACAGCCATCTTCATGTGTGCATTCAAGTGAATGAGCATTGCTAAGACCAGGTGTAGTTAAGATAGGCTTAAGTTTGGTTGGTGCAATCAACATAAAGGTTATTCAAAGATTGGCTTTGACAAAGACTGAATTAGCAGTTAGAACTAGGTTTAATAAAACCAGCTGGTGCAACTGTCTCCTAATACGGGACAGGTGCGACCAACCTGTCAAGTAGGCCAGAATGCCCTCTCCAGTGAGTAAACTCCAGAAGACTAAAAGGCCACTCAGGACCTCTAAAACCTTTAAGAAGGATAATCCACTCTGAAAGGTAAAGAGGGACTGCCCACTCCAGAAGTTCAGGAATGAATTGCTGCTCCAGAACTTTAAAAATTAATGACTCAATCAAGAAGTTCAGGAAGAATGATCATTGAATGATCCTCTCCAGGAAGCACTTCAGTGGAAATATGACTCAAACTCATGTCTAATGAAACACAGAGCTGAGGGGTGACGTAGACAATTCAGGACCCTGTAAAGTACCGGAGGTCTTCAGGAGACACTGTCCTTTTGTTCAGAAATGGATTGTGGTCCAGACATATTTTGGGTTTAGCGGCACAGACGTACATTAGCTCAAGAGAGTCCAGAGTGTAAATCAGTTAGTTTCAGGGTTTCCTGTCAGACCTTTCAGGCTCTAAGTGGTTTAAAACATTCAAAACCAGATGAGTCCTGATCCAAAGATGTCCAACAAAGTTTAAGGGTAGCTGGTCACTGCAGCCTGTTTCTGGGCTAGACGTCGCAGCTCCTCCCTGATAGCCTTTATAAGAGAGGCGGAGGTGTGGGCAGAAGGTGATGCGTCCTCCGGTGGATACTCGGGAGTTGGTGAGGTCAGGAGGAGAGGTGGAGCTGATGGGTCCCGCAACGAGGAGCTGGGCATCTGGAAAACAGAGGAAGAGGAGAACTCAGGAAACGACAGCACCTGTGGAAAGAAAGGAGAGAGGGTGGACTTGTCAAGACCGCTCCAAACATTTCAGCTACCCCTCAACTACAAAACAGAGCTACTTTTTTCTGTCCTGTTTTGTGTGATTTCGTGACTCACGCTCTCTCTGCTGGCTCCTGGTCTGGACAGGTCCTGGTCTGAGTGCTGCTGGTTCCAGCTGGAGCCAGTGGGCCCCGACATGCTGCGACCCACCCCAGGGTATGCACCAATCTGACTGGACAGACCCACTTGGGTCAGGTGGTGGAGCTGTGCACCTGGAGAAATCAGTCAGCAAATACAACAGATACAACAAATATAAGCCCCTACGTGGAGGAAAGAGTGTTACTGGGTTTAGATTATGTTTGATCACTCCTCAATGTGTAAATCATCAATAAATCATCACCATCTGTGTGTAAATTATCACAGCAACAAACTGATAACACAAATACAGTGATATTAGGTTTAGGCGGTATCGCAGTGTTGTTTGGCTTTTTTAATTCTTGTCAGAGACTGTGCATAAAAACAATGACCTCACATGAGAAAAGATGCCTTGTACCAGACAGAAGGAGTATGAAACAAAGCTAACTAAGTAACTATTACACTGTTTGGGAGGTTTTTAGGGTTTTGTCCTGTCGATAAAAGTGAGTCAACCAACACAGATGAAGCTGCGTGAACTATTTCTCTTAAAAATTGCAATTACAGAGTATAACACTTCGAACTGCCAGTTTGCCATCACCATCAGCTCTAAGTTAAGTCCACTACTTCAGATCCTTAGCTACAATGACTTCTATCACAATAATTCTTTACACGAACACCTACACCAGAGACTCCACTGAAGGGTGCCAGGAAGCTATGAAAAAGTTGATACCAATAAAACCTGCTGTGGGGTAATGTCAAAAATAGCAATATAAGATGTTATTGGTTTGTCACAGTGACTGTACCTGTGCTGCCTCCTACAGGTCGAGGTCTAGAGGAGGAGGGTGGGTCCTCATACTGCCCCCTGTTGGAGTAAACTGACTCTTGTAGCTGCTCTCCAGTAGAAACATACCCTCCTGAGGCTAGGCCCTGCCTGGAGAAGCACACAGAGAATGAGCTTTGGCTCAGGCCCAGCACACAGACCTGGACCTGGTTTTAGGTGTACTGATACTGACCTCTGCAACAGGCCCTGGACTGATGTGGGGGACATCCCCAGCTCTGCGTACCTCTACAGGAAGAAGAGAAAGAGAAGAAAGTCAAAACAGAACATGGATTCCTGACAGAAGTATTTGGCTTCAGCTGCAGACACACTCACTGCAGAGAAGGGGCTGTGGGAGGGGACTGCTGGGTAAGAACCCCACTGCCGGCCCGGGGGCCGGCTCTGGGGGGAGGGACTGGGCAAAGCAGGGCTTACCCCGCTTACCCCGGCGCTGCCCTGTGAGGACGGCGATACCAGGGCGAAGGCGTCATCCAGGAGGGAGTGCATTTGCTGCCGGGCCTCTTCAATGGAGGGCTGGGGGGGCATGTAGGGAGGCGGGGCCGGGGCCGGGTCAAACACCTCATCTGTTGGTGAGGGACTTCCGTGGTCTGGGGGCAGGTCGGGGTCCGACTGTGAGAAATGAGACAGAACACTGAGTTAGTGCTCTGTGTGATATTCTGTTATCTTATAAATGCATTCGGCAGGGATCAGTACGAGTCCCTGCGTTACTCAGATTTCAGTGACATTTATTGTACAGCTCAGCTCTGCAAATCCACTTTTATGCTGACGATACCATCAATACTAGTTCAGACCAGCTGTCTACGTCCAAAACACTTAAATGACTCTATAGCTCTATGAATGCTTATAACAGGTCACATATCAAGGTTAGACCTACCTTGCTTATTTGATGGTTAAATTTTGTTTGCCTCACCATGTAGGCCACGTTGTTGAGTCCGGGGTATTTCCTGTAGGTGGCGCTCTGATCGATGAGCAGCCGGTCTCTGTCTGTGTCAGGAAGACTTCCAGGTCCTGGCTGAGCCCGCCGACCCCGAGGAGAGCGCCTCCCTCTGGTGGAAAAACACAAAAATTTACAGTCAGTGTAGACCTTTAAGTATGTGGGAACCAGACTGGATAATGATGAGCTTAGCTTTTGTGTCAACACTGATTTTAAGACTCTAATGTGTTTTATACTTCTTTTATTGAGTGAGATCTGATATATAATTTCTCCAGAGTTCATGGACAACCCAAGGGTTTTCTCCCATCCGGACCTGCCTGGAAAACCTCCAGTGGAAGAGAAGATACTTGAGTTCCCTTGCTTGGTAACATTTGTCCTCCAGCCCAAAGAGAGAAATCAACCATTTTTCACCACAGCCTCAGACCTGGAGGTGCCTTACATGCCAACAGAACCACATCATTTCCAAAAAGCAGGGATGTGATTCTAAGATTCCCGAAACAGACTCCTTCTTCACCTCAGTTACACCTTGAGATCTTGTCCATGAATATCACAAACAGGATCAAAGACAAGGGGCAACCTGGCGGACTGAACATCTAATATTCAGTCGTGTTGTGTTCATGACCCACTGAAAACCCGGATGACTTTGTGCTGAGGAAACGGACATAGCAGCTCTCACTTACAAGGACTGGATGGCTCTTAACAGCCCTGGCACCCCGTACTCCCATTCAGCTGTTTATCTTCACAATCAGAAGCTTTTCACTGAAGATCATGAAGGTGAAAATAAACTCTGCAGATTCTCAGTTTTTAGCTCAGGTAAGGTCTGTGGTTTACATATTAGCCTAACAAGCGAAAGATCCCCAGTTTGATTCTGAGAGGAGACACAAATCCCTTTGGGGTTGCATCAGGGAGGGCATCGGGCGTAAAAAAAATCTGCCAAATCAAACACCACATGCTACCCGCTGTGGCGACCCTTGATGAATAAGGGAGCAGTGGAAAGTAGCTTTCTTAAGGTCTGACCTTTTCCTGGAGTCGGTGGGGGTTGGGGGTGAGGCGGCATCGGCCTGCAGGATGCAATCCATGTGGTCGTGGGCGGAGCTGTAGAGTCGCTGCGCCGCCTCACTCTGAACAGGCCCCTCCCCAAATGCATCCATGATGTCATCCATGGAGGGAAACTCGCACTGGCCCCGCCTCTTAGCACGCTGCCGCAGTTTGTTCCTGTGATGCTCGATCTCTGACTTGTGCCTTAGCGCCACCTGCAGGAACACAGGGACATTCAATTACATTTAAAACGACCTCATGGCGAGCAGTGACTGAATGTGTTATTTTGTGATCACCTCACCTCTGTGTTGACCTTTTCAGTGAGGGAGGGGCTTGGCTGTGATGTGGCATGTGGCTGTGGCGGGCTCGGTCGTGGCTGCATGGCGATGAGCTGCACCTTGTTGGCCTGACGACGGGTGCCGTCAGATGATCCACGGGACAGACGGTCAACGTGGTCAAAGATGGAGGACGAGGACAGAAGCTCGTCTGGACCGCTGCCTGATGGAGCAGCTGTAGAAGGAGAGAACAGAGGTCAGAAGTTTGTCCTTGAATAAAAAGTCAAAGGTGAGAGAAGACATAAAATCCACCTGATTATAAATCTGCAGCTTAAATCAGATTCCAGAGTTCACGTATGGTGACATATTTTGCAGTGACAAAGCGCTGTGGCTTCTTCTGCATCATATTTGTATTTGAGGCCTGAGCATGTTAGTAAAGCTATCCACCACAACAACGGCAACATCCAGACTTGCACATAGTTATACAACTGCAAAAAATCCATGAAAGTGACTCTGGGTGGTCAGGAAGATGAGAGTTATTGCATGCAGGTACACCTGGGACTAAACCTAAACAAAGACCCAGTGGAATCTAGCATTTGGCAAAATGTTCATGTTATAATACTCAGAACAGAAACTAAATGTTAGTACAAGAACACAGAAAGTCGAGTAATTTTATTTTTTCAAATCAACCATCGACCTATGGAGCTAAAAAAGTGAAGCCAAAAGGTGCAGTTCCTCTATCGTCCACCAGAGGCTCCAGCTGTGAGTCAGTCCCCATAGACTCCCATGTTAAAATGTCCAAATTTACAGCAGAAATAAACATGTTTACAGCCTGATACAAAAACTGTTTGGACTCTGTAGCTAATTTCCCCCTTCATAACAACAGTACGGGGGGTGAATGTTTTTATACAGTGCCTTGAAAAAGTATTCCTAACCCTTGAACTTTTCCACATTTTGTCCCATTACAACCACAAACTTAAATCTATTTTATTGGGATTTTATGTGATAGACCAACACAAAATACTGCATAATTGTGAAGTGGAAGGAAAATGATGGTGTTCAACATTTTTTACAAATAAAAATCTGAAAAGTGTGTTTGTGGAGAAGTTTAAAGCAGGTTTAGGTTATAAAAACATTTCCCAAGCTTTGGACATCTCACAGAGCACTATTCAATCCATCATCTGAAAATGGAAAGAGTATGGCACAACTGCAAACCTACCAAGACATGGCCGTCCACCTAAACTGACAGGCCAGGCAAGGAGAGCATTAAACAGAGAAGCAGCCAAGAGGCCCATGGTAACTCTGGAGGAGCTGCAGAGATCCACAGCTCAGGTGGGACAATCTGTCCACAGGACAACTATTAGTCGTGCACTCCACAAATCTGGCTTTTATGGAAGAGTGGCAAGAAGAAAGCCATTGTTGAAAGAAAGCCATAAGAAGTCCTGTTTGCAGTTTGCCACAACAGCCCCCAGCAGCCTAGGCCTATTGTAGTGTAACTAAGGGATGGTTCAGGGTCACCTGATCCAGCCCTAACTATAAACTCTATCAAAAAGGAAAGTTTTAAGCCTAATCTTAAAAGCAGAGAGGGTGTCTGTCTCCTGAATCCAAACTGGGAGCTGGTTCCACAGGAGAGGGGCCTAAAAGCTGAAGGCTCTGCCTCCCATTCTACTTTTAAATACCCTAGGAACCACAAGTAAG
>VUQI01042299.1:0-13452 GCA_015106735.1 Paratilapia polleni | reverse complement strand
ACACATTACTAATGTTTCAACTTAGGAAGTGTTCAGAAATCAATATTTCCTGCTGGAAAAACCAATCCTAAGAGTTGGGGAACATTGTCAGAGCAGAAGACAGCAAGTTTTCTTCCAGGATAACCTTGTACGTGGCTTGATTCATGCGAAGAGCCAGGCTGAAGTTTGCAAAAGACCATAAGGATTGGACTATAGCGGACTGGAGTAAAGTCATCTTCTCTGATGAGTCTAATTTCCAGCTTTGTCCAACAGCTGGTCGTCTAATGGTTAGACGGATGATCTGGGGATGCTTCAGTAAGGCTGGAGTCGGGCAGTTTCGTCTTTGCAAAGGACGCATGAATCAAGCCACGTACAAGGTTATCCTGGAAGAAAACTTGCTGCCTTCTGCTCTGACAATGTTCCCCAACTCTGAGGATTGCAGTGATAAATCAGTACATACACAGCTGTACTTAAACTGGCAAACTTCACTTTGCAAAACGTCAACAAATCCTCAAGACAACAACCTAAGTTAATGATGCGTGATGTGTGTAGGAAAGATCACCTCTTTCATAGTGATTTTTTATTTATTCATTAAAAGATAAGGAAAATATTTTGCTTTGAATTCCATTTAAAGCTCTAATCCTATTTAGCAGAATTAGATTAATATAAAATATAAATCATGGTGTGATTTAGCTACAGTGAATTAGCTCCAGCCCTGCGACAGACTACTAATAATTATTTTAATGCTCAAGTACTCTTCAGAACTTCCGCCGGTTTTTAAGATTTCTTGAGCATTTAAACAACATCTTGAGATGGCAAGGCCTGATATTTTCATGTGGGGTAAAATTACTTTTAACCCTAGAACACTAACATCGGGTGATTTTCACCCATATGAGGCATTGTATAGCTGGAAATAAAAGAAGAGTACTTCAGTTTTTTATATATTTTGATGAGAAGTATTTTTGGGGGGGGTATATTATATTGAGTAAAATACACCCAACGTTAGTGATGGTGTTACAAAAATGTACATTAGTGTTCTAGGGTTAAAAGCTTGTTGGATGTAATTTACTAGGTGGATGGAGAATACATTACAGTATACATTTATGTGTGGGCATAGATAAATATTCTGACATGTTTCATATTGTGTCATTATAATATATATGGAGTGCACCATTGCAAATTAGAGCTTTGCTCCCAGTTGGTTTTCACTGACTAAATAAAGGTATCTATCTAGCTTTCTAATTTGTGCATGTTAAAAGGTGTTTAACCTTTTACACTCACCGGCCACTTAGTGAGTGTCTACACGTTCAACTGCTTGTTAACTAAAATATCTACAGTAATCAGCCAATCACATGGCAGCAACTCAATGCATTTGGGCATATAGACACGGTCAAAACAGCCTGCTGAAGTTCAAATTGAGACTAAGATGACAATTCACGTACATTCATCAAAGTTGGACAACAGAAGATTAGAAAAATTACCTGGACTGCTGAGTCTCAATTTCTGCTGCAACATTTGGGTGGTAGGGTCAGAATTTGGTGCAAACAACATGAAAGTATGGATCCATCCTGCCTCGTATCAACATTTCATGCTAACTGAGTATTGTTGCTGACCATGTCCATCCCTCCTCCCATCTTCTGATGGCTGCTTCCAGCAGGATAACACACCATGTCACAAAGCTCAAATGATTTAAGACTCATTTCTTGAACATGACAATGAGTTCACTGTACTCAAATGGCCTCCACAGTCACCAGATATCAATTCAGTAGAGCACCTTTGGGATGTGGTCGAATGGGAGATTCACATCATGGACAAATCTGCATGAAGATGATGATGCTGTCATGTCAATATGGACCAAAACCTCTGAGGAATGTTTCCTGCACCTTGCTGAATCTATACCACGAAGAATTAAGGCAGTTCTGAAGGCAAAAGGGGGTCCAACCCGATTCTAGCAAGGAGTGCTTAAAGTGTCTAGAGAGTGTGTGTTATGTTTGATTGGATCCCCCTGTTTACAAGAGGAAAGGGCAAAACATGAGACTGAGAATACTGTTCAAACTATTATTGAAATAATAAAAAAAAGATTTGAACATTATAAATGCAGTTGTCAAGTTTAAGTTCCAAACTTGTTCATCTTAAATTCATAATTATTGCATAAACATTACACTAAAAGCAGCAATGAAAACACTAATAGCTTCATACAGTAGACCATAGGCCCCCTGTGGTTCCTAAATTATTTTCATGGGGAAAAAAAACACCTCCCCCTCCCTTATTTTGTTTTACAAATTTCACCCTGTTAAAAAATAACTTGTTACATTACAAAATTACTTCTATTAAAAGTAATCCATAACATCACAGTGTTACCTACTGAGGGAAAAGCAAAGATTCACCAAAAATGAGCAAATGAAAAACACTTTGCATTTAGCTTGAACATGTCCAGAGAGTGTGTAGTATGCTGTACATTTACAGTTGAATTGATATTGGTAGCATCTCATCCACCACATAACCAACAAAAAGGTTGTTAATTTCCCTCCAAGTGTCAGCTTTAAATGAACTAAAAGCTAGCTGTTTCAGAAATGTAACACCAGCATCGTTTTCTCCCTCAGCACGCCACACCAGCAGCGAGTGTGGAGCTGTAGCTGTAGATAGCTGATGCTGCTTCAAAATATAAAGAGCTTCTGAGCAGTGGAAAGAAATTATTACCTTGGCATGAAATGGTGCAAATACTTTACAGATGGCCACCCTGGCTGCCATCACACTAGCTGGCTTGACTGACATAGATACAATCTGCAAACCAAGCAGTGGGAGGGAGAGAGAAACATATTGCAAATCTCACGGGTGTTACAGTTATTGTTATTTAAGGTCCAGGTGTTTGAACTACAGCTGCTGTTTTTGCCAGTCTTGGTGGCGAAATGATGTGCTATTCATGTTTAATGGATATCACACATGAGAACCATAAGAAGTTTTCTTTCTAAATGAACTGAACAGTAGCTTGAAAGACGACCTGTGAATAAAAGCTGACAGAACAACAAGATAAAGCCAAAAAACACCAAAGTCAAACAAGTAAAACCACAATCTTATCATGCTGCTCATTAAACTGCACACTTTCATCCACAGCTATACATATGTTAGGAGTTGTTAACATCTGGTGGTCTCTAGCGCAAGAGGTTTACCCACTGGGACAAGAGCCACCTGAGGGAACAGTTGTGTAAACATTTAAAGTAGTGTGTACTTACTGCCACTTTAAGTCATTGCCTATGTTGACAGTATTCATCAGAAACACTTCATTTCATGTCAAATCATGCTGTACGAGGAGCATCACAGATTCCTGTTTCTTGTTTGGTTTTTTGTTTTGATACTGATCTTTTTCTAACATGATTCCAATGTACTAGATGGGTGTGACAAATGTTTAAATTGAGCTGTTATGAGACTTGAGCGTCCTGTATTAACGAAGTACAGAGAGTATGAACCACCAACCAATATGAGTAATATGTTAATGTTTTAATGGCTACACAACTGCTGAAATCAGTAAAATGTGACTCCCTTAAAACTGACCTTAACCACAATGGACAATGTTGTCTTGCTGAAAAACAAGTTATCTCCCAATTAGCAACTCTGTTGAACACCTGAGCAAGGCTTTTGTTTAATTACACATACTTTCCCCTCAACCTTCATCAGCCTTCCCACATTGTTACATTGCAATTACAGTACACAGGGGTGGCAAGTGTTATGAAATGGCTGGGTAAATGGGTGATGTGCTCATGAAATGCATCAAAATCAGCAGGGATTGGCTGGGTGTATGGCAGGTGTGACTTCAGGCAATAAAAGCATGTTGGTTAAAGTTCAGTAAAGGACTCTAAAGACTGCAGTTTTGGTTAAATGTTGAAACACACTGCATTTCTCAAGTCACCAAGAACTTTATGTACTTAAGCAGACATTTTCTATCAGCTTAACCAAATGCTGTGAGTGTCTATACATAATCATAATAACAGTTCCAGAGGTGCTACAAATCCATATTACTGTACATTGTCACAAAATATATCAAATGTTTGAACTGAGAAAATGTACAATTTTAAGAAAAAAGTAAGGGCATTTTGAATTTGATGGCAGCAACATGTCTCAAAAAAGTTGGGATAGGCAGGTAGCATCCCCTCTTCTGTTAACAACAGTTCATAAACGTCTGGGAACCAGGAGACCAGTTGCTGAACTTTTGGGAGAGGAATGATGTCCCATTATTGTCTGATATAGGATTCTAGCTGCTCAACAGTCCTGAATCTTCTGTCATACTTTTTGTCTCATGATGCACCAAATGTTTTAAATTGTTTAAAGGTCTGGACTGCAGGCAGGCCACTTGGGCACCTGGACTCTTCTGTTACGAAGACATGCTGTTGTAATAAACTTATTTTGCGTAACACCAGATTGACGTTGCCCTATGGCTCGGGCCCTGTCCAGATCAGTCAAACATGGCATGCTTGGAGCAGACACCAACTGACCGCTGTAGCAGGGTCCATGCTCACATGCCTGATTGGCGCCTGATTAGCAGCACCTGGGGTACTAGAAGCTCAAAACAAGAGTCAATAGCAGAATAAGCTGTTTGGCATTGGCAAGTTCTTCATGGGCACAACCCACATACTCAACTCTGCTGCTCAACCCACAAATGTATTTTCCTTACACATGTGGCACCATTTAAAGGGGAATAAACAGGCTTTCCAACGGTATGAGATCTATTGCCAAGAAGCATTGTTACAACAAAGAAATAATTGACCAAACACAAATTTCCTTACTTTTTGTGCTAAGTTATGCAGTTTAGCATTGTCTTACTGAAAAAAGATGTCATATGTTGGGAGCAAATGTTGCTCTAAAAACTGTATATACCTTTCAGCACTGAGGGCACCTCTCCAGATGTGCAAGCTGCCGGTTCCATCGGCACTAATGCACCCCCATACCATCAGAGATGCAGGCTTTAGAGCTGAGAGCTGATAACAAACCGGATGGTCCCTCTCCTCTTTAGTCCAGAGGATGCGGCGTCCATGTTTTCCAAAAAGAATTTCAAATTTCGATTCATCTGGCCATAGAACAATTTTCCACTTTGCCTCAGTCCATTTTAAATTAGCTTTGGCCCAGAGAAGATGGAGGTGTTTCTGGATAATGTTCACTTGTGGCTTCTTCTTTGCATGACTGAGCTTTTGCAATTTTACATTGAGGAACATTATTCTGAAATTGTTCTACAATTTGCAGACAGTTTTTTGCAGATTGGTGAACCTCAAGCCGTCTTTACCTCTGAGAAACTCTGCCTCTCTCACTTCAAACCCAGACCAAACACTGCCAGTCAGGTAAGGAAAGCTCACACCTCACTGAAAGTCAAAATAGTTGTGAAAGGCCTGACGCTGTTGATGCATGCCCAAATGCAATCAAGTATGCCTATTGTCTATGTATGTGTGTATCTACGTTATCACAATGCAGGGCAATTTATCAACCTGAACTTGCTTTCCTAGCGTTATAGAAAGGTTAGAGGTATTTGTGTGTGTTCACCTTGTTTGTCAGTATATATAAGTATTTATACTCATTTTTATTGAGCATTTGTTGAAAATACATTTTGTTCTATTCTTAGCGTGCACACTTATTTTTTGCATGTTTAACACTATTAAATCACTTTAATTTATCTTATAGTAATTTTTTACAACATTTTATGTTTTTTCTTTGTTTTTTCTTTATTTGTTTTCCACCAGACAATCATAGGCTGGAGGAATGAGTTGTGTTACATTTCCTAAAATTATATATCTCTCAGTCATGTTACTGACCCGTTGCCATTTAACCTAATTAATTGCAAAATATTCCTCCAGCTGTTTCATTTTAGTACTACTTACTTTTCCTGGCATTTGTTGCCCCTGTCCCGACTTTTTTGTGATGTCTTGTTGCTAATAAATTCAAAATGAGCTAATATTTTTCATGAAATAGTAAAATGTTTCAGTTTGAACAATTGATATGTTTTATGTTCTGTTGTGAATAAAATGGTGGCAGCACAGTGGCGCGGTGGTTAGCACTGTTGCCACACAGCAAGAAGGTCCTGAGTGTGAATCCACCATCTGGCCTTTCTGTGTGGGGTTTGCATGTTCTCCCCTTGTTTGCATGGGGGGTACTCTGGCTTCCTCCCACAGATCAAAGACATGCAGTTAGGTTAATTATAGGCAATTAGGTTAATTGGTAATTCTAAATTGGCCATAGGTGCGAATGTGAGCGTGAATGGTTCTCTGTCTCTCTGGGTTAGCCTTGCGATAGACTGGCGACCTGTCCAGGGTGTACCCCGCCTCTTGCCCTATGGCAGCTGGGATAGGCTCCAGCCCCCACCCGTGACCCTGAATAGGATAAGTGGAAGAAAATGGATGGATGTGAATAAAATGTGGGTTTATGAGGTTTGCAAATCATTGCATTCTATTTTGATTTATATTTTACACAGCTTCACAACTTTTTTTTAGAATTAGGGTTACATTTGTGATTACAGATTAGATAAATAAGCAATTATAAGCAAATTTATAGGAGGAAGTGGATTCAATTTTTACGATAGAACCTCTTTTCACTTTAGTTATTACATAAAGCATCCACACAGCTATGGATGTGTGTACACTGTCAACCATCTCAACCACAAAATCATACTTGCAGATTGCACTTCAGGATGTGGATAAAACGGAGGAAGACTGCCACAAAAGAGACTCCACATGTACCGCATACATCTGCGTCATAGAGGTAACCACTGGCTTTTCTAGAAGATAATAAAACACTGCTACTTCCTGAAGTTTTTTTTTTTAATGATTCCATATAAAATAAAAGGTGGCTACCAACCAGCCATGATAGGCAACCTAACTTCAGTTAAAAATCATTTCATGGTGCAGAAGAGTCTTTGAAGACTCTTCTGCATACCCCTTCAACTTTTCCACATTTTGTCACATTACAACCACAAACTTAAATGTATTTTATTGGACTTTTATGTGATAGACCAACACAAAGTAGCGCATAGTTTTGAAGTGGAAGGAAAATGAGACATGATGTTCAAAATTTTTTACAAATAAAAATCTGAAAAGTGTGGCATGCATTAGTATTCAGCCCCCTGATTCAATACTTTGTCAAACCACCTTTCGCTGCAATTACAGCTGCAAGTCTTTTGGAGTATGTCTCTACCAACTTTGCACATCTAGAGACTGCAATTTTTGCCCATTCTTTGTTGCAAAATAGCTCCAGTTCAGTCAGACTGGATGGAGAGCATCTGTGAACAACAGTTTTCAAGTCTTGCTACAGATTCTCAATAGGATTTAGGTCTGGACTCTGACTGGGCTGTTCTAACACATGAATATGCTTTGATCTAAACCATTCCACTGTAGCTCTGGCTGCATGTTTAGGGTCATTGTCTTGCAGGAAGATGAACCTCTGCCCCAGTCTCGAGTCTTTTGTAGCCTCTAACAGGTTTTCTTCCAGGATTTCCCTGTATTTAGCTCCATCCATCTTCCCATCAACTCTGACCAGCTTCCCTGTCCCTGCTGAAGAAAAGCTTCCCCACAGCATGATGCTACCACCACCATGTTTCACAGTGGGCATGGTGTGTTCAGATTGATGTGCAGTGTTAGGTTTCTGCCACACATAGTATTTTGCATGTAGGCCAAAAAGTTCCGTTTTGGTCTCATCTGACCAGAGCACCTTCTTCCACATGTTTGCTGTGTCCCCTACATGTTTGTGGCAAACTGCAAACAGGACTTCTTATGGCTTTCATTCAACAATGGCTGTCTTCTTGCCACTCTTCCATAAAAGCCAGATTTGTGGAGTCCACGACTACTAATTGTCCTGTTGACAGATCCTCCCACCTGGGCTGTGGATCTCTGCAGCTCCTCCAGAGTTACCATGGGCCTCTTGGCTGCTTCTCTGATTAATGCTCTCCTTGCCCGGCCTGTCCGTTTAGGTGGGCGGCCATGTCTTGGTAGGTTTGCAGTTGTGCCATACTCTTTCTATTTTCAGATGATGGATTAAACAGTACTCTGTGAGATGTTCAAAGCTTGGGATATGTTTTTGTAAACTAACCCTGCTTTAAACTTCTCCACAACTTTATCCCTGACCTGTCTGGTGTGTTCCTTGGTCTTCATGATGCTCTTTGTTCACCAATGTTCTCTAACAAACCTCTGAGGCCTTCACAGAACAACTGTATTTATACTGAGATTAAAGTACACACAGGTGGACTCCATTTGCTAATTAGGTGACTTCTGAAGACAATTGGTTGCACTGGATTTTATTTAGGGGTATGAGAGTAAAGGGGGCTGAATACTAATGCACGCCACACTTCTCAGATTTTTATTTGTAAAAGATTTTGAACACCATGTATCATTTTCCTTCCACTTCACAATTATGCACTACTTTGTGTTGGTCTATCACATCAAATCCCACTAAAAACAGCTTTAGGTTTGTGGTTGTAACGTGACAAAGTGTGGAAAAGTTCAAGGGGTATGAATACTTTTGCAAGGCACTGTATCTAGTAAGTCTGCAATGTGACGTGATTCTCATTTCAGAGACCCAGAGAAAGTGTTGCATTTATTCAAGCCTCATGCATATAAATTAGTTTAATACACAACAAAACAGTGTTCACAAGTATGTTTATTTCTATCTGGCTTACATTCAAAAGCAACATTTCTGACCAACATCATACATTACAAACCCCAGTCTCTGGTATGCAGAGACTGGCCAGGCTTATGTAATGAAAGCACTTTATTTACAGTTGGGAAAAGGCTGTGGTTTTGGTTAAATATCAAAACAAACTTCACGTGTTTTATGGTAAAAAGTAAATGTACTGTGACGAACGATTACCTCAGGAGATGGGTTAAAATGAAGAGGCTGACTGTGGCATTTACATTTTGAAGAGTCAGTTGTGCCGTTTTCTAAGTTTTCATTCAAGAGTGTGTGCACACAAACAACTAGTAAATGGCCAAGAACCAGGCTGAGCCCAACCAAATGGTTGTATTTCCCACCCAAGAAAAAGTTCAGTAAAATACTTTGTTTTTGTTAGCAGCATTTCTTTCTGACTGCGTGGCCACTCCACAGCCAGTTCATTAAGTCTCCCACTGCACACCCTCTTAGTATGGTCAGTTTTACAACACAGAGGTTGGAAGAAACAGACCTTGGTGTGTGCAGAGGTCAATTACAGTATAAACACACAGTGCCAGTCACACTCAAACGAATAGCCTTTTCTAATTTGTGCTGATGAGTCAGCACAAAAGTACAATTTAGTGACATTAAAAAAAAAAGGATTCAATGAGTTTAATATGCTTAATGAATAGTTATATACACTTACCAGCCATTTCATTAGGTACACCTTGCTAGTACTGGGTTAGACCCCCTTTTGCCTTTATTGATTAAGAACAGTCTTAATTCTTTGTGGCATAGATTCAACAAGGTGCTGGAAACATTTCTCAGAGATTTTGGTCCATATTGACATGATAGCATCACACAGTTGCTGCAGATCCATGATGTGAATCTCCTGTTCCACCACATCCCAAAGGTGCTCCGTTGGATTGAGATCTGGTGACTGTGGAGGACATTTGAGTACAGTGAATTCATTGTGATG
Organism: Paratilapia polleni; assembly: GCA_015106735.1. Taxonomy (NCBI): domain Eukaryota; kingdom Metazoa; phylum Chordata; class Actinopteri; order Cichliformes; family Cichlidae; genus Paratilapia; species Paratilapia polleni. The sequence continues at coordinate 3,875 of VUQI01042299.1, read as the reverse complement.
TTGAAGAAACCAGTTTGAGATGATTTGAGCTTTGTGACATGGTGCGTTATCCTGCTGGAAGCAGCCATCAGAAGATGGGTACACTGTGGTCATAAAGGGATGGACATGGTCAGCTACAATACTCAGGTAGGCTGTGGTGTTTAGACGATGCTCAGTTGGTACTGAAATGTGCCAAGAAAATATCCCCCATGCTATAACACCACGACCAGCAGCCTGAACCACTGATACAAGGCAGGATGGACCCATGCTTTCACATTGTTAATGCCAAATTCTGACCCTACCATCTGAATGTTGCAGCAGGAATTAAGACTCACCAGACCAGTCAATGTTTTTCCAATCTTCTACTATCTAATTTTGGTGAGCCTGTGTGAACTGTAGCCTCAGTTTCCTGCTCTTAGCTGACAGGAGTGGCACCAATTTTGATTTTCTGCTGCTGTTGTCAGGGTCCCTGGGTCTTTGACCCAGGGTTTTGAGTTTTGTGTATTTGTTATTCTTTTTGGTTTTGAGAAGTGGTTGGTGTTCTTGTTTATTCTCCTGGTGTTTCTATTCCCAGTTTAGTTTTTTGTTAGTTTTAGTTTCTTGGTTTTAGTTTGTAATCCAGTTTATGATTAGAATATTTATATTACATTCCTTGTGTATTTAGTTAAGTTCTGTTATGATTAATTCCCTGATTTCCTGTTTTCCAGCCTCCCGTGTTCCCCATGTTGGTTGTGTCTCCATGTCTGTGTTTGAGGTTTTTTGTGTATTAGAGTCTGTGGTTCTGTGTGTGTTTTCAGTTTAGCTTGGTTTCCCTGCGTCTTGTCACCCTCCTGTGCTCCCCATGTTAGTCAAGTCTCCGTTTCTGTGTTTAGTATTTCGTGTTTCCTGTTTTTATTTTGACTGCTGTGGGTCTCTGTGTCTTGTATTTAGTTTTGCTTCCTTTGTCTCATCTGTCCAGATTTAGTTCAGTTGTGTCTCGTTTTCCCTGATGTGCTCCACCTGTTTCCCCTCTTCCTGATTACCCTGCCTCATGTATTTAAGTCCTCAGTTTGCTTCTGTTCCTTGTTGTGTTGCCCCTTGTTGTGTTTCCTGGTCCTGTTTTGTAAGTTGATTTTTGTTCTCAGTTATTTCCCTGGACCTTTTTAGTTTTGTTGTTCTTTCCAGCAATAAAGCTGTTTTTGAGTTCAGTTCTGCATCTTGGGTCCAAATCCTGCCTGCCACACAGCAAATTATGACAGCTGTAGCACTTCAAGGTTTGACGTGCTGTGCATTCTAAGGTATAGAACAAATGGTTATTTGAGTTACTGTTGCCTTCCTATCAGCTTGAAGCAGTCTGTCCATTCTTCTCTGACCTCTGGCATCAACAAGGCGTTTTCATCCAGAGAACTGCTGCTCACTGGATATTTTCTCTTTTTCAGACCATCCTCTGTAAACCCTAGAGATGGTTGTGTCGGAAAATGCCAGATCAGCAGTTTCTCAAATACTCAGACCAGCCCATTTGATACCAATAGCCATGCCACATTCAAATTCACTTAAATCACCTTTCTTCTCCTTTCTGATTCTCAGTTTGAACTTCAGCAGGTCAACTTGACCATGTCGACATGCCTAAATGCACTTAGTTGCTCCCATGTGATTGGCTGACTAAATATTAGTCTTATAAGTTCTGCTAATATAATATGAAATGCTACAGAAATGTTCAGCTTTTAGTGGAATATGTTTACAATTATGCCCATTATGGAATGATTTTTGGCTGCATAGCTGCAGCTTAATAAAAAAAATAAAAAAAACTGTTGGTTAAGTGATCAAAAATGTATAAGTGCTCTCAGTGAGCTGAAGGATTCTGAATTTTAAATCATATCTGAAGTAAAATCTATTATGAAGGGCCCAAGCATAGGGAATATGAAATGCTTAGAGGATAAAAAATGGGCGCTGCAGTTTCAGTAGTGTATTGATAATTGTGTTTTGTTTTAAAATTAGTGCAACACTCTCAAGACACAAAATTATTCAACTAAAATGCACACCATATGGTGATTGTGTATTGGGTGGAAGTACTTTGTCTGTTTCCACTCAGCTGCCTGTCATCTTTTACAGTCCATAGCAGCATGGTTTGAAAACCATGTCACACATCATCTAGAAGATTAGTGTCAGTTTGCTTTTCTTCCAGCGCTCAGTGCTCAAAAGAAGCCAGTAAGTACAATTTAAAGATTAATGGGCGATCCATAGAACAGGTTTCAGAGGTAAAATATCTCGGCCTTATTTTATAAAATTTGAGAAACGGGTTACAAAGATGACCAGGGTTGCAAAATCAAACTTACATACATTCAATCTTATTGGAGACTGACATTTCATGCTGCAAATACAGTGGGTTCAGAAAGTATTCAGACCTCCTTCACTTTTTTCAGTTTTATGTTGCAGCCTGATGCTACAATTGTTTAAATTCATGTTTTCTCATTAATCTACACTCAGTACCCTATAATGATAAATTGAAAACAGAATTTTAGGATTTTTTTTGTAAATTTATTAAAAAGAAAAAAACTGAAATATCTCATTTACATAAGTATTCAGACCTTTTGCAAAAACACTTGAAATTTAGCTCAGCTGCCTCCCATTTCTCTTGATCGTTGCTGAGATGCTTCTTGATTGGAGTCCATCTGTGGTAAACTAAATTGATTGGATATAATTTGGAAAGACACACACCTCTGTATAGAAGGCCTCACAGCTGACAATGCATGTCAGAGCAAAAACCAAGCCATGAGGTCAAAGGAACTGCCTACAGGGCTCAGAGACAGGGTTGTTGCAATGCACAGATCTGGGGAAGACTACAAAAAGTTTCTGCTGCACTGAAGGTTCCCAAGAGCACAGTGGATATTGCCTTATCCTGTAGTAGTAGATAGCCCTGATACTACTCCAGATAATGATGAAGTGTTGAAAACCCATACTGGGATATTTTCCGTGAGTGCTACAACTGAAAGTCTTCCATTACTTGTGTCACATGAATCACTGAGCCAAGCCCAGAAAGCTGATGCTACACTCACTAAATGTTTTGCAGAAGCAACAGAAATGGCAAATGAGAAAAAAGCACCCTCCTTTTTTTTGGAAGATGACTTGCTTATGCGGAAGTGGATCTCTCGCCCTAGGTTAAGGCAGGAGGGGAAAGATGAGTTCCTGAGGGGTACAGACAAAGTGTGTTGCAGTTAGCCCATGAACATCCATGGTCTGTTCATTTAGGGGTCACAAAAATTTATGACCGCATCCTCCAACATTTTTTCTGGCGAGGTCTAAAAGCTGATGATTGTACAATTTTGATAGCCATGATGTATTATATATCTGGAAAAATTTAAAAGACCACTGCAAAATAATCAGTTTCTCTGATTTTGCTTTTTATAGGTATACTGTATGTTTGAGTAAAATGAACATTTGTTTTATTCTATAAACTACTGACAACTCCCAAATATAAATATTTTCATTTAGAGCATTTATTTGCAGAAAATGAAAAATAGTCAAAATACCAAAAAAGGTCCAGTGTTTTCAGACCTCAAATAATGCAAAAAAACAAAGTTCATATTCATTTTTAAACAAATTACTAATTTCATGCGTCTTGGCATGCTCTCCACCAGTCTTTCACATTGCTGTTGGGTGACTTTATGCCATTCCTGGCGCAAGAATTCAAGCAGCTCAGCTTTGCTTGATGGCTTTTGACCATCCATCTTCCTCTTGATCACACTCCAGAGGTTTTCAATGGGGTTCAAGTCTGGAGATTGGGCTGGCCATGACAAGGTCTTGATCTTGTGGGTCCTTCATCCACACCTTGATCGACCTAGCTGTGTGGTATGGAGCATTGTCCTGCTGGAAAAACCAATCCTCAGAGTTGGGGAACATTGTCAGAGCAGAAGGCA
>VUQI01042287.1:0-11813 GCA_015106735.1 Paratilapia polleni | reverse complement strand
ATATATATATATATATATATATATATATATATATATATATATATAATATGAATTTTGCATAAATATATACTATTGTCAAGTAAACAATAATTTCTGAGCATTTGTGACTATCTGTGACTACAAACATTGCACAATTACACTCAACATCGGTACTCTGCTACCTTTAGGACCTAATACTTATACCAGAAACTTGTAGAAGTTATTAATTACTCTGGTTTTTCAATAAAAAGCACTGCTATTCTTGCTGTGGTCCTATCTACTACACAGGAGTGGAAACCTGGAAAGATAAGTCTTTCTACATCTGGATAACTTGATTGAATCATAAAGACATAAAATGCTAAAATCGGGTTGCTCATTAAACAAGAAAAAAATAATTTAACAATTTCTTTCTTTTTCTTTGCAGTGAGTTGGGATTTTTGTTTTTTTAAATGGTTTCGCTCATGTGGCACACTTGAGATCAAATTGGGTTTTATGTGACCCATGAACTAAAATGAGTTTAACACCCCTGGTTTTTACAAATGCAGTGGCCTTATTTACATTGGAAAATGGCTAACAACAACAACAACAACAATAATAATAATAATAATAATTTAACACCATCCCAAGTTTTTTTTTTTTGTGTGAGGAAAACTCCTCGTTAACATGAACAAATTGGAATCTATCAGATAGGATTCAAACCAGTGTGGCGTATTTCCTTTAATACTAATGGTGTGTTCTAGTCCTTGTAATAAAGTGTTGTTATCAGCTGTAGCGAATGCTGAGGTCTAGCCACAAGCATGGACACAATTCCACCAGACAAGCACGGAAACAAGTCCACTGTCTGAGGCCACAGGAGATTCATCTGTTGGAACTTTATAATTTACCTTTATAATTTGCAGGACTTGGGATTGATTGGCACTGATGTGGGTGTTGTGTATTACATGGTGAAAGAGAAGTTAGACAGGGAATTTAACAGCTGAGGACATGGAGCACATACTCAGCATTTAGGAGTTTGGCCAACTGCTTAAACACACAAATGACACAAAAATGTGGCTTTGTGTGTCAGAAAGGCTTTCTGGGGTTAAGGGTCACCCATGGCTTGCAACTGTGATTTCTGCCTCTACACCATCAAATAGTCCAGCACTGTCCTCTTGGTGGTGGTGGGGGGTGCTTTGTTTTAAAATATTGGCAGAACAAAAAACAGCTTGGTGACATGAGGACAAATGGTATTTACTTTCTTTGGTCTTTTAATGCTTTTCAAAGCTTGCTGACCCCAAATTTTTGTCTGTGCAGTATTTCTTATTGTTGTGTACATTAAAGCTGTCTGTGTACTTACATTACTCATGTTGTGGGTCAACATGCGGGACACCTGTTTGCCTGGTCACATTGTGGTGACCCACCTCTGCTTGGGTACAAAAAGTAAGTCCACTTAATGTAAAGTATTACATTTTGGCGTTGTGATTAGTGTTATAATAAGTCTATAGGAAATGAATGTACATCAGTGTAAAGTCCTCTGAAGTGATGAAAACTGTGTGTATGCATGCATGCATGTGTGTGTGTGCACAGTGGGGCACTGGTCAGCAGCCTCCTCTTTCAGAATCAACCATCTGGCGTTTGAGCTCTGAGGCATCACTTTGGCCTGACAAAGCACTTTCACACACATACACATACACTGATTCTAGCTTCTTCTTTCTCTTGTAACTGTTTTCTCTGCATCTGAAAACACAGATACATTTAATTACAATAAGCTTGTGTATTGTTAATCAATAGCTTACACCACCACTTTCACTGACATTGTTTTAGAATGAGACACATTGCTGCTAGCAAAATGCACAACAAGCCAATATAATTAGTTAGAAAAAAAAACAACTTTTAAAAAATGCAACATGCTTTGGAAACCTTTCTTTTGGTTTTCTTCTTTCAACCTATTGACCTAGAATACATCCAATCAATATGCTACCACACTGCTCTTTATTGGTGATGTGTAATACGGAAAAGGAACCTGCACAGCTGCTGTAAAACTAATCAATGCTTGGCAACGCAACCCCTTATTGATGATATTTTATATAGCAAAGCATGCAGTCTTGCAGGCAAACTTTAAAACTAATCAATAGATCACACCATAGCTTCTTAGCACTGCAGTATTTGGGAAAGGATACAAATGGTCTAATCAGTGCATGGAACTGCATCCTCTTGTTGATTATGCTTTTTGAAAGAAATGATATAAGAGTCTTCACAGCAGTCTGTGGTTAGTTATAAGGAGCAAAATATTTTAGCAGTGAGGTTAAAGAAGATGTAAGACATTTTGAGGCTTATACCGTGTCTCTTATTGCTTGTCCAGTTGCTAAGAGGCATTTACAGACAAAGGTACATAAAAAGTTGTATAGCAATGGATGATGAGACTATTGCTAAAGATTTGGCTTCAGACAAACATTTCACCAACTACTGCATGGGTTATCATTGGGATTTATTCAAACATTTACATCCCATTCAAGATGAACTGCAGTGAGTTTGGTGATCAATCACTGGTAAACATATACAGTGGGTTCAGAAAGTATTCAGACCCCCTTCACTTTTTTCAGTGTTGTTATGTTGCAGCCTGGCACTACAGTCTTTTAAATTCATTTTTTTTTTCTCATTAATCTACAGTCAGTACCCCATAATGACAAACTGAAAACCGAATTTTAGGATGTTTTGTAAATTTATTTAAAGAAAAAACTGAAATATCACATTGACACACCTTTGGCAGCAATTACACCCTTACAATTACGCAATTACAAGTCTTTTCGGGTATGATGCAACAAGCTCTGCACACCTGGATTGGGGGATTTTGTGCCATTAGTGTTTGTAAATCCTCTCAAACTCAGTCAGGCTGGATGGGGATTGTCTGTAGACAGTTCTTTTCAGGTCTCTAGAGAGATATTCGATAGGGTTCAAGTCAAGGCTCTAGGACATTCACAGAGTTGTCCCTAAGCTACTCTTGTGTTGTCTTTGCTGTGTGCTTAGGACCATTGTCATGTTGGAAGGTGAACCTTTCGGCTCAGTCTGAGGTCCTGAGTACTGTAGAGCAGGTTTTCATTGAGGATATCTCTGTACTTTGCTCCATTCAGCTTTCCCTCAACCCTGACCAGTCTCTCAGTCCCTGCTGCTGAAAAACACCCCCACAGCGTGATGCTACCCACCACCATGCTTCACTGTTGGGATGGTATTGGGTCGATGATGAGCGGTGCCTGTTTTCCTCCAGACATAACATTTAGAATTGAGGCCAAACAGTTCAATCTTGGTTTCATCAGACCAGAGAATCTTGTTCCTCACAGTCTGAGAGTCCTTCAGGTGCTTTTTTACAAACTCCAAGTGGGCTTTCATGTGTTTTGCACTGAGGAGAGGCTTCCATCTAGCCACTCTGCCATAAAGCCCAGATCAGTGCAGGGCTGCAGTAATGGTTGTCCTTCTGGAACCTAGTCCCATCTCCACACAGGATCTCTGGAGCTCAGTCAGAGTGACCAGAGGTTCTTGGTCACCTCTCTCACTAAGGCCCTTCTCCCTTCCTTGCTCAGTTTGGCTGGGCAACCAGCTCTTGGAAGAGTCCTGGTTATGCCAAACTTCTTCCATTTGAGAATTATGGAGACCACTGTGGTTTTGGGAACCTTCAGTGCAGCAGAGATTCTTTTGTAGCCTTCCCCAGATATGTGTATTGCAAAAACCCTGTCTCTGAGCTTTGTAGGCAGTTCCTTTGACCTCATGGCTTGCTTTTTGCTCTGATATGCATTGTCAGGTGTGAGCCCTTCTATAGAGAAGTGTGTCTCTTTCCAAATCATGTCCAATCAATTTAGTTTACCACACGTGGACTCCAGTCAAGTTGTGGAAACATCTGAGCAATGATCAAAAGAAATGGGAGGCACCTGAGAAATCCTAAAATTCTGTTTTCAGTTTGTCATTATGGGGTACTGAGTGTAGATGAATGAGAAAAAAAAATGAATTTAAACAATTGTAGCATCACGCTCCAACATAACAAAATTGAAAAAAGTGAAGGGAGACTGAATACTTTCTGAATCCACTGTACCTGTAGCGGGTAGTCAGTACCAATTTCAGCTACTAAATTAGTCAGTACTGGTACCTGATTGGTACACGATTTTACTGGTATCGATTAGTATTGATTCTACTAACATTACTATGAGGTATTACATTAGTTATATTATGTTAGCCACTGCAAACATTTTAACCTAAGGAACAAAGTTGATTTTACAACAACAGTACCAGCTGTCTCAAACAAAATGGCAATGTGTATTTCAGGATAACATAAGAAGCATAATACTTTGGATGTTGTTGGATGTTGAATTGAAATGAATTCACCTTGAATTCTTTGAACATATCTGGATGCTGGTCTTATGTGCTTCACTAAATTGGAAGTATTTCCTCTCGGTCTGAAAAGCATGACTGCATCATTTGCATAACACCTTTTGTGAATCAATTATCACTCGACTCTTACTGCCTTACCTATCAAGTCGGGGAGCAGCTGTTGTGGCAGCTGCGCTAGTCATCATCTTCATGTGTAGTTTTTCCTGCGGTTGTGGGTGTCCTTCTTCTTCTTCAGCATGTAAGGATAGACTAGAACACTTTTAAGTGTATGCTGCCCCCTTCAGTTCCGAAAGAACTGCAGACCCAGTACATACACTGCCTATGGTATCTGCAGTACTAAATAAAAACAAAAACAAAAACTTTTTGTCTTGTATTGTCTGGTTTGATGCAGCAATTTTTCCTATCCAAGACAACACAATCACACTTTATTGTCTACTCCTATGGGAGACAATAAAGATACCTAACCTTAATTACTTTTATTGGATTTTTATAACATGACATTCTATATCTCTTCATATTTAATATCTTGTATATGCACTGTCTGTGTGTGTAGCAAGGAAGTGCCACATTCCACTCCATCTGTTATTGTACAATATTACAGATGAGGACTCATGATTTATGGTGTACTTGTGTGTGTTTGTGTGTGCGGTTAGAAAGTGAGTGCGAAGGTAAGAATATCTGCAAAACAACTCATCCAAGGACAAATGAGAGACACACATGAAAAACTATAAAGGCTGAAAGTTTGTAACTCTGAAAATTGTTCAGATTTTGTTTTTACTCTTCTTTTGATTTATGGAGACAAAGGGGATTCGTGATGAAATTCCGACATGTACTGAGTACAAAAGGGCTATTAGGAAACATTCTCTGTAATAAAAAGCAGCAATCTGAGTTCTTTGGTTCCTTTAAATTAAGTTTTCTGTTTTGAAACACCACGTCATCTGTTTGAGCAAAACAAGTAAAATACACTAGAAACAGTGTGTGAAACAGAAATGGGGTTTAAACTATTAAACAGATTTTGCAATATATGTTTATTTCTGCATCTCAAACAATAAAACATGACTTAACTGCATTTCTTTCTGGTCCTTTCTGCACCTGAAAGGTTGAAATGTAATAAAGCATTCTTTTTTATGATTTTTGTCTCTCTGCAGGAGCTGGAGGTTGGTCTCCTCTTATTTCAGACAGGTATCAGTGGCTCGAGGTTGACTTGGGTGAGCGGACCAAGATCACAGCTGTTGCTACACAGGGCCGTTATGGCAGCTCTGATTGGTTAACATCCTACCTGCTGATGTTCAGTGACACAGGACACAACTGGAAGCAGTACAGACAGGAGGACAGCATTGGGGTGAGTCCATACAGCAATATGTAGTCCCAAACAACAAACTGAAAACTGAAGAATTAATTTAAATGGTTTTAATCATTGAAACTAAGTATAACTAAGGTTTATGTAGTAGTACCTCCTTAAAACTGCACAAAGACTAATACACAAGCATGTTACATAATAAAAAAAAAACCTTTGTGTTGATTGCAGCTAATTTTCATCGACTACCACAGTCATATTTACAGATGATTTGGTGTTTAGCAGGGCTGATCTGCATGAATCAGTCAGTCCTGCAGAGATAATCACAGTCATCAGGAGCCCTTTGACTCTTCATTAATAATGGATAAACCGATGAAAGGGCTCTGCTGACTGCGCAGACCTATTGCCAAAACACTTAAGCTGCTGTTGATGGACACAGAGTGAGACAAGGAGACTGAGGCTGTGCGGTTCAATCTAAAGTCCTTCCAAATGCTAAACTAAAGAAAAATGCAACTGTGCTTTAGATCGAAATTCAGTTTGGGGGTGCCTTTACATATGCACATGTTCAGTCACCTGTCCTTTCAATTAATGTACAGTCTGAACATGAAAATGACCTTTCACACAGTAGACTTGAAACGGTGTTATAATAGTGCTCAAGAAAGATTCCTAATAATGTATTTCTGATTTTCTCTTTTATAAATGAATAGGTGATTGAATTGTTTTTTTTTTTTGTATAAATTAGAGAAACCTAATGTTGTATTAATACCTGTACATCCCACGCAACACACAGTTCTGAGCTGTACAGGTGGTGTACATGGATTTTATTACGTTTGGACAAGATCTGGGTAGCCATTTTATCTCTCTTCCAGTCTTCATGATAAGCTATGTAGCCCAGTTGCTGAATATAGCTTATTACATTGCATACATTGTTATCGATCCTCTTTAACTTGTGGCTACAAAGTTCAGAACAGTTAGCACACCAAGTGACTTCTCTGACATCACTTGAACACCATGTAAAATACTTGCTGTACTCTTTGGGTTAAATAAAAAACAGCTATAGCAATGGTAATTTTATACAGATTGTACATATTAGGTCACTTTAAAGTTAGAATGTCAAAAACTCAGTCATCTCTGTAGGACTGATTGAAGAAATGAGTCAGATGAGCTGCTGAAGCAGTGAGGCATTGCCTCACAGCACTTCTCTTCAATGTTTTCCCTTTGCACAAGGGTCATGTCAGACTTGTACTTGGCCCACTGTGAAGATATGGTTCAGTATCATAGGGATACTCAGAAGTTTTGAGTTTTTCTGTAAGAAAACGGTGATGAGCACAGTGAGCCCATTGTAAATATGTCTCCCGTGGCTTTAATGTCAAATCCCATAGTCTACTAAACATGTAAAACATGGTATATTGCCCCACTGTGAGCATGACCATTTATCCAGGGTGAAGCAGCATTTGTTACAGTGCTGCAGAGAGGAGCTTTCGATTAGAAGTCGTGCCATGGCAATTTCCTCCTGTGAAAAGAATCCAGCTAATCTCAGCACTGAGGATCTTCTCTGAGAGAGCAGAGGACAGCTCTTCACAGCTTGAAAACATGTTGATCTGATGCTCTACATAAACTCTGCACAATCCCAGTCACATTTCAAAGTGTTTCTGAACTTTTGTGAATTAGTCAGCAAGGCTTAGAGAGCCTGTCAAAGGAGAAAGTTGATGGCAAAGCTGCTGGATCAACCACAGCACTTTTTCTGCTGGGGTTCTGCTTTCAGAATATTGGGCCGAAGACCAGTCACATATTTTTCTTCCTATGAGAAGGGAAAACTGAAGAGAGGGTATTATAATTGAATCACTGTTCCCGGAGACACATAGGGTAAGCAGGGTAAGTAACTCTAAAAAGTCAGACAGCGGGTACCCAAAAAGAGGGACAAAGAGCAACTAAAACCAGAGGAAGACACAGAAGACAAAGGAAAAAAACTTAGAAACAGTTAAAAACTAAGGCATGTTATAGAGACCATGACAATCACCTTCTTTTGTCCAATTTTCCCTCATGTGTTAACTCCTTTGTATAAATAAAATGGCACTGACACAAATGAGCTTTCAGCTGTCTTCAGCGCTTGATAGGATGCACGTTCATATAAACGTGAAAACTCAGTAATTTTTCACCTGACAGATGTTTACAGTTGCCTGATGTACAGGCAACATCCAAACCTAGCGCACCTGTCTATCTCGAGTGAGTTCAGCAATTCAAGTATTGATATGAATGAATAGCACAAGGCAGAAAAACTGTTTGTGTGCAGTGACTCGTTCAGGTCTTTCTCTTCTCTGACTTTCAAAGTAAACGAGATACTGCTCTGCCCTCAAAATCATTTGCTGAGCTGAATGCTCTTCTGGTTCATCAGCTGAGAGGAAAAACTGTGTTCAGCTGCTTAGTCTAAAAATAAAGCTTGCCCATAACTCAAGCATCTAATTCTTGGCTCCTAGTGCCAGCCGGACAGTACTGTCAGTTCACATATGTTGTAAATTTTAATGTACCGTAATATGTTGGTGTGCCTGCTGGAATCGTGTGTGCGTGTGTTTATTTGTGTGTGCGTAGTTGTTTATAGATCTTTGTGAGGACAAAAATTCACATAAAACTTTAGTTGTGAGGACCAGCCTTGATTTGTGAGGACAAAACGCTGGTCCTCACGAATTTGAAGGCATGTTTGAGCATTTTTGAGGCTCAAAATGTGGTTTTAGGGTTAGGGTTACAATTAGGTTATGGTAATTTTTAGGGTAAGGGTTAAGGTTAGGCATTTTCTGATGGTTAGGGTTAGGGTAAGGGGCTAGGGAAAGCATTATGTCAATGGAGTTCCCCACTAACATGTCAAAACGAGTGTGTGTGTGTGTGTGTGTGTCTCCAGCACTGAAGTTAGTTTGTTCCTTTTAGTTGAAACAACAGCAGAAGCCTTTATTATAAAAACATAATCAGGATCCAGACACAAACACACCCATAACATACATTATTGCAAGTTACACATCATTCTTCTTTTCATCATATATAAGCAGATCCAACTCCACTCTCTCATGATTACAGAGGAATTAATAAGTTAATTATCTGTATAAGCTTTTTTCAGCAGTGGGAGAGCCAGTTAACCTGCATGTCAACTTCAATGGAAGCATGTAATTATGATAGATTGCCAGATGGGATAGACGTAAAGAAACAAAGCGAGCCATCCGTCAGGAACCCAGAGCCCGGAGTAAGAAGGAGACTATTTTTTGTTCAGATTTTTAAAGAGAGACTGTTTATTGCTAATTCAAAGCAACAACATAGCAAAATACCATTAATTTTTTTCTGTTGGTTTACTCCCTCAGTTTTTTTCCCTCAGAATTTTGTACAGACATTCGTGGTTATGTAAATGATGAACTATTATGGATATTTTGATGAGACAAGTTTCAGTATTGCAGAAAGAATACTTCAGGAGACTCAGATGTAAATTACAGAAACATTTATTGGGCCTTGGTACCAAGAAAAACAAGGCAACCACACATTTTTACAGGTTATATTATCACCTCAGATCCAAGGGCTTGCTTCCACAGTGTGCATTTACATATTTAGGACAGAGTGTCCATGTTTAAGGTGGTGTGACTTTTTGTTGCATACAGCCCAGCTTTCTAACCTTCATACTTGATGAAAGGCTCCGAGATCAACAGGGGACACATTACAGAGCAGAGATCCTAAGCTTAACCTCACGAGACCTTAAATTCCACCAAATTTGATCTTGCCTGAGGTACTAGAAGGCCTGGAGGATTCATACCGTGTGGCTAATTTGTTTACTCTGTAACTATTAAAACTTAAGGCCAAAAACATACAGTATCTTAAAAAAAAATCTGCTGAATAACTGATTTGTGTAATTCACTACCATCAATCTCAGCTAGAAGTTCTGTAATGATGGTAGATATTACGTCATTTGTCACTGTAAGCATGTTAGCATGCTGATGTTAGCCTTTTGCTCATAGTAATAATTGTGTGAGCAGAGCTGACTGCAAACTCTTAGTCTTGTTAAAATGATTGATATTCAGTGTATTTGCACACCTGTATTAGTATATGCTAATTCCCTTCGGTGATGGATGCAAGTATACCCAGAGATGCACTGCAAATGTTGCATAACAGATTTAAAGCAGGAAAGTAGTCACTCAGTGGTCTATATAACGAAGTAAAACCGGGAGCCGACTCCTGGTCACACAGAGTCATCCAAAATCCAAACCGTTTTTATACAAAGTGTTTACACAGCAGGAGTCCTACACAGGAAGAGAGTCCATGTGGCCAACCAAGCAGCAAAAATGCAGAGTACAAAAACAGTCAGAAATACAAAAACCAAACCTTCCATAAAGCATGGAAAAGCAAAGGTCAAAAAAGCATGCAGTAAAAGACATGGAAAGACAGTAAAACACTGAAATGCTTAACTCAAATTCAAAAGGAAGACATCAGACATCTGGGAAGTGCTCCAAGTATGTATATATACAAAGAAAAGTTAGTTAATTGAAACCAGGTGTGGAAAAAAAAGCTGGCATAAAAACTAACAAAAAGGAAGCCAGAGCTGACAAGTGTGCATGCCAAACTGTGATTAGAAAATAAAACAGGAAGTAACTGTTCAAAGGCTGTCGTCACAGTCTGAAGGTGGTGTAAAAAGAAAGCCCCGGGATCACTCAATCTATATCCTGAAAAATAAATGACCACTTTTTCATGTAATTTGAATGCAGCACATTTTCTATTGTTTGTGTTTTTAGTCTTTTCCAGGTAACAGTAATGCAGACAGCGTGGTCCAGTACAAACTGCAGCAGCCGGCGATCGCCCGCTTCCTCCGCCTCATTCCTCTGGACTGGAATCCAAACGGCCGGATCGGACTCCGGCTGGAGACCTATGGATGTCCTTACAGTAAGTCTCATCTTCTTTGCTGGACCGACTGAACCTTGTATAGAGATCTGCATCACCATGGCAGCTCAGTCTGCACACCTAACCTGCTGTAGCACCTTACATTCAGTTAGATGAAATAACTTCATAGTAGTAAAGTAATGGTGCTTTCTTAGTTAACACTGAAAACAAAACTAGACAGATCCAAATATTGAACTCAAATGATTCAACAAGTAATATGAGAAAGTGTACAAAGCAGGAATATTAAACCAATGCGATAAGAAGAATTGTAAGAATTGGGAACATTTATAAGGCACTTGCAGAGTCACTTAGGATTATTAGATTATTGATATACTGAAAGCCATTTATTCACTGTGTATAAAAGCTAGCTTTAATCAGATTCCAAGACTACAAGTTTATCACAGTCATTAAAAGACAAATAAAAGTAATATGGATAAATTAGCTGCATGTAATCGCACAGTGGGATGACTGAAGAGACTGAAGAGAATAATAGTGTTTCTGTGTTTACGGGGGAAAAGATATATGTGAATTGAACAGTTTATTTTCAACATTACTCTTAGGTATGTGTTGTGCTGTATCCTCTGAATTTCTTATTTCACAAGTTTCACGCCTCGTTATTTAAAGCATGTTGTGTTCTTTGTTTACATTGTTTTTACACCCAAGATGTTAACGCATCAATTATCACCCCTTTTGATGTAGTTACATTTTGTTGTGTGTTTTTTAATACACCAAGAAGCCTAAAGCCTGCCAGCTGTTGTCTCCCTCGCTCACATTTTTAATTTTCACCCCTGCTGTCAACCCCAACAACCATCCGTTTCACACGTTTCTCACATAAGACAGAAAACATACTGTGATAGCAATTTACTTGACTCTTTTTTGTTTTGCATATTTCACAGATTGACAGAATTAAAGTGAGAGTAAACCTGTACCACACAACTTGCACTATATTGCCAAAAGTATTCACTCACCCATCCAAATGATTGAATTCAGGTGTTCCAATCACTTCCATGGCCACAGGTGTATAAAATCAAGCACCTAGGCATGCAGACTGCTTCTACAAACATTTGTGAAAGAATGGGTCGCTCTCAGGAGCTCAGTGAATTCCAGCGTGGTACCGTGATAGGATGCCACCTGTGCAGTCCAGTCATGAAATTTCCTCACTGCTAAATATCCCACAGTCAACTGTTAGTGGTATTATAACAAAGTGGAAGCAATTGGGAACGACAGCAACTCAGCCACAAAGTGGTAGGCCACGTAAAATCACAGAGTG
>VUQI01042284.1:0-12383 GCA_015106735.1 Paratilapia polleni | reverse complement strand
GCATTTGCGTAATATCTCTAAAATTAGAGGCATCCTGTCTCAGAGTGATGCTGAAAGACTAGTTCATGCATTTATTACTTCTAGGCTGGACTATTGTAATTCATTATTATTAGGTTGTTCTAAAAGCTCCCTGAAATGCCTTCAGTTAATCCAGAATGCTGCAGCGACAGTACTGACAGGGACTAGAAAGAGAGACCATATTTCTCCCATATTAGCTTCTCTTCATTGGCTCCCTGTTAAATCCAGAATTGAATTTAAAATCCTTCTCCTCACATACAAGGTCTTAAAAAATCAGGCCCCATCATATCTTAAAGACCTCATAGTACCATACTATCCCAATAGAGCACTTGGCTCTCAGACTGCAGGCTTACTTGTGGTTCCTAGGGTATTTAAAAGTAGAATGGGAGGCAGAGCCTTCAGCTTTCAGGCCCCTCTCCTGTGGAACCAGCTCCCAGTTTTGATTCGGGAGACAGACACCCTCTCTACTTTTAAGATTAGGCTTAAAACTTTCCTTTTTGATAGAGTTTATAGTTAGGGCTGGATCAGGTGACCCTGAACCATCCCTTAGTTATGCTGCAATAGGCCTAGGCTGCTGGGGGCTTCCCATGATGCAGTGTTTCTTCTTCACTCACCTCTCTTCACTCTCCGTGTGTTTATATACCACTATTGCATTTAATCATTAGTTATTAAGTTATTATTAAACTCTGGATCTCTCCCATGGTGTGTCTTTTGTCCTGTCTCCCTCTGCTCTCTTCTGTTTCCCTCCCTGAGCCTGGTTCTGCTGGAGGTTTCTTCCTGTTAAAAGGGAGTTTTTCCTTCCCACTGTTGCCAAGTGCTTGCTCATAGTCTGATTGTTGGGGTTTTCTCTCCAATACTGTAGGGTCTTTACCCCACAATATAAAGCACATTGAGGCGACTGTTGTTGTGATTTGGTGTTATATAAATAAAACTGAATTGAATTGAATAGTGTTGTGTTGTGATGTTGTGAGCATGTAATTCTCAAACCTTTAAATACAGAGTGAACACCACTTTCTCAGATGAAATAAAAATTTATTATTTTCAGGCCTATGCAGTAATCAGTAACTGGTTTCCTAGACTGATAAGGTCTTGTTCCCATCCAGCCTCCAGTGGACGCATCCACCCAGGACACCATGATGGCTGTGCTGGTGGAGATGGGATTTGGCGACCGGCCGCTGAACCAGCGGCTGCTGAAGAAACACAACTACAACCTGCTGGATGTGGTCAACGAGCTCGTTCAGATGACTGACAATGACTGGTACTCTACACGCTACTGATGAGAGGGAGATGAAACAGTCATCCTCCTTCTGTCCATCTCTCCACTAATTGGCCCTTTTGGATTGAGGGCAATGTTCGCTATGACCATATAAGGGGACATTCCAGCCAACCTGGATATTGTAGTGGACCATCAAACACCCACTGTTTGTAGCATTATTTTCAGCATAGGTCTTGATAGTGGCAGGTTTTCTTTGCATATCCATCTAAGATGAAGACAGAGGCATTCTAGGTCTTAAAAGGAGCTACGTGTAGCACACCACAAGCTAACACCATATAGTTTAAATGTGAAAAACAAGAAGCATAAAAGCAGATAAAAGTGCTTACTTACATCAAACTTCATGAGGTGAGCTAAAGTTGGGTTAGCTACAGAAACTAAACAGTTGTACCTTTTGTTTATTGAAGCAATCCAGCTGATGTTAGTTCATGTACGTTGCAGGTAAATCTATCGGCACAAATATGTGAAAAGCTGTATGCACCACCTTCCTGCTTTTCCCTTTTGAAACACAGTGATGAGGTACAAAGCAGCAAGACTGTATCATGTACTCACCTGTGCACTGAGAACAATAGAGAGGTCACTTACTGAACCAGTCCAGTTCAGTCAGAACTTGTTTTGGCAAAAGTAGATATTAAATTCAGAGAATCCTGCTCATGTAGTTGCCTTTAATGCTGGTTTTGTGTGTACTCGATGGTTCTGTTGAAGCATCAGTTGTTTGGCTTTACCTGCCCAAGAGTACTGCTAGCCTAAACAAGCTGGTCTCAGTGAAGTTAAATGAAGGCTCAGTCACACGATATGGTGGTGCATGTTTCCACATATTGTGGTGAAAAATGTAACAACTGATGCTTGACTACACAGTTTAGTTGTTAAACAGCAGTAGGCAGAGAGCTAATGCTGCTTTTTTTCACAAAGCTAGTATAGATTTGCACATTTTATTCAGAAGCGATATTTGGACCATTGACTCCTGTCTCACAAAAGGCATGGCCAAGTTCACCACAGTTAAACATGAGACAATTCTTTGGTTGGTTTTTCTCTGCAAACTGCAGGACATAAAGAGATTTTACTGTGAAGTTTTCTGTTCTGTATGCTGCTGTGACTTGGCCTGAAAGCTCTGGCCTCAGGTCTGGTTCAGGTCTGGTTATTGTTCTGTGAAGTGGCCAGTGCATTGGCTTAACCCAGGATTCCAATAATTACGAATAGCTGTTAAAGCAAAAAGAGCAAAAAGAACTTTACTTCTTGGGTTGTAAATAGTCACAAAACTTGGCAATGCAAACTAAGTCAGGTCCAGATTAAAGTCTGGGTGATGGATTAGGTCTCAGTTTTAGCTTGTGCAGAACTCTTAACCTTACCCATCATCCAACTAGCACCAGGTCATATTCAGATGATATAATGAGTCAGAGACCTTTTCTTCCCTGTGGACAGTGCTCCAAATCAAAGAGCACGACCACTTTGAGACATTAGATGTTTGTCTGACTCATGACGATGAATGTGATGAAGTACATTTAAATTACTGTACTAATCAAAAACAGACATTCCTCTCTGGCTTTTTTCTTTTTATTTGCTTTCAGAGTTGACTTCCCAGAAATTAAAATCTTCTTACTCAAACAGTTGCATTAGACATCCGAATAAGAGGTGGTCCACATTGTCTAATGAATCACTGATGAAATGTGAATAATGCCTTCTGCCTCTAATCCATGCTGGTAATATGAGTGTGTATCATGAGCCTTGGAGCTTTTTGCAAAGTAACTGCTGTTTAAGTATCTAAGATTTTGGTTGCACTTTTTCTTAACATTACTTTTGTTCTATAACTTTTGTCGATATCACTGAAACTAAAGGGATCTTATATACATTTATTACAATATGTGTGCATAACCTGCTTTAGACGAGTAGATGACCACTGAAATGGAAAAAGTGTGTGAAATGGAAAAATCCACGTTTCCACCTAAAGTAACTGAGTCAGGAATTTTTTCAAGGAACTAAAAAGGTTCCTTCAGACTGTTTGCTTGTGTTTGCATTGCAGCCTAAATGTGTATGATTTACTGCTTTGAACATTGGGTCATTTAGTTAGTGCTGGAAAGAGACTAGCAGTAGCAGCAAAGAGGATACAAAACGTATAAATGTTAGAACTTCAGGTAAGCACACCGAGGAGCTACTGCAGAGATTGACACTGACATGGTTCACCAATCAGATTTGTTTAGCACTGAAAACTCCACAATTTACAAAGTATTGCCCCACCAAGCAGGGGCTTTTTTGGGGATTAACTAGTTTACCCAGAACTTAATTTAGACCCTAGTCCCTGCAGAGGAAACACAGCTAAACATTATTTCCATTCACTCAACATAAATTCTTCCTTCTACTCTCAACTTCCCCCTCTATCACACAACGTTGTCTTAACATTCACACGACTAAATGTCTTGATATACTTTTAATGGTCTACTTCACCAGCCAACAGGTCACCTAACCATGTGTAAAAGTCTTTCTAGCTGTTGAATGGCTGCATTTGATGTGAGATACAGTCCTCCTTGCTGAAACCCACTGTTGATGAATTTTGTGTCCTTAGATGAGGTTAATCATCAGCTAACCTGCTTTGTGGAGTTCCAAAGTTTGTCTGACACCGTGCTTTTCAATTCTGCCATAAGGTGGTTTAACAATGTTTTTTCACTCTCAGTTTGGAAGCACTCAGAGTTTTAGTTACAGGTGTAAAAGACTGGAAAAAAGATTTGAAATGTTTGCTTTGTGGGGAGGTGCTATTAAGACCACCTGAAAGGGCCGGGGTGGTCTCGACTTGTTAAAACAGACATGGGCTTTCAGCATTAACTGAGTCATTTGGCACCCATGGTAACACATTTGGGTTTCGACACTTGTGGGTTTTCTGTGATGCATTAGAAAAATAAATTAAACAGAGGTGTGTCGAACACACTTTGGCACATCCTTAACAGAACATAAGTGACTCATAACCACTGTAACCACTGTAACCACAAAATGAAAGATGTGGGGTTTTTTTGTCATTGTGTAAGAGGGTACAGTGGTGATACTGCAAGGTAACATCACCAAAACTTGTTTGTGATTAGTCATTGAATAAAAAGTAAAAACAGATCTAATTATACCAAACTCCTGCTGTGACATAGATTTGAGTTGATTTAGGTTACTCGTCTGCTTTCTTTTCTTCTGATCTTTATGAATCCGAGACAAATGGCTGCTTAATAAGTTGACTTTGATGGGACACATTCAAACAGCTATGTTTCAATGAATCCCTGCAGCAAAGCTCATGTGTTCATATCATTTGTAAGCTGTTTGGTGCTTGTTCAGGTGTGGAGGCTGTGTACAGTAAGGTCATTCCAAACTGATGGGGATGTGTGTAACAGTGGGAACTGTGTATTCTTTTTCCTTTGCAGATGTACATATACAGATGCTAGTTGGACCCTTAGTTGACTTCATTAGTTAAAGTTAAGAATTGAGATTGTTTAAGGTGTTTGTGCTTTGAATGCTTGGAGGCTGTCTGGAAATGTAATGTTGTACTTTTAGGCTTAATGTGTGGTGGTTAAAGCTGCTCTGCTGTGTTAGTGTTATACTTTGTAATAAATGTTACTGGATTGATTTAAGATTGTCTTTTTGTTTGCACATGAAAGGGTGTGAAGATTTGTGGTTGGATTTGAAGAAACACTTTAATAAAACACCGCCTGTTGTAGGATTCTGATCAGCTGTGTGCTATACCTTCCAAAACACTTAGAACCTGCTAGTCTAGCTTAGCGTAGAAGAAACGGGCCGTAGCAGCCTGGCTCTGTCAGTGACCCACACCTCTAAAGCTCTCCAAGAAGTTATCACAGCCAGCCAAGACAGAGTACATACACACAACCTCACATCAAAGGTGCTTTTACACTTCTGCAGAATTCATGGTGCCGCATCATTCTGCGTCACTTTGTGTAGGTGTTTGGTTACACAGAATGAAGGATTATGTGTATGCAGCCTGGGCCCACATACTTGTGTGCAGTCCTCCAACAGCGTGTGGTCTGAAGGCGATGTGCTGATTGGTTGAAAAGTGGACCTGAAGAGGAACGGGAGCGACAGCAGACTTTACCGTGTAGAGGGAGAAGCACAAAAGAAGAGCATGAAAAGCACACACAGTGGCTAGTTTAATTTCAGCTCTTTGTGTGGTAAACTTTTGTCTTTTCTGCAGCTGGATGAAGAACCAACAGCAGCTCAAGCAGGAGCAGCCCACAGACTGGTTGTTCCTCATACTTATGGTGCTGCCCCCTGGTGACGGTAAACAGCTACAACATGTAGCCGACTGCAGAGCCGTGCGTAGGCTCTGCATACGACAGACACACAACCATGGTGATCCCTTTGGTACTGATTGAACAAACTGCATATAATGGGTTCATTAGTGAGCTTTAGAGGTGTTGAAACCAGGGTAGCTGGTTTCCTATTCCCAGTAACTGTGCTAAGTGGCTGCTGGCTGTATGTTAAAGGAACTGAAAAGGTGGCTGTTATACCTCTGGTACATTATGATGAATCTTCACTGATGTCCGTCTGATAATGGGCAAATTCCCTGGTCACATATTGAGGGGAAAAAATTATTGTCCAACATGATTTAATACCTAAACCATTATTTAAAAGCTTAACTAAACTTCCAGCGACATGCAGTGATGAGAGGTGAGTCAAGTCTGACATGAAAAAGTGTTTCACTTAACATATTGAAACCAGGTTAGGAAGACATCTTATTCTGCTGAGAATAGTGGACACTTGTTAATACTCAACCAACATCAAACAAGCAGTGTAAGACCTTTGTTTTTTTCCTCTCCCTAATATGAATATGGCTTTAGATCACTCATATACTAACTTTAACACATAGATGTAGACAACAACTGCAACTCATCTGTACCTAGAGAATAAAAACGTATATCCTCTACATGGCAGTTTACAGATCAACCAATGTGTCCAAGGAACACAGTGCATGTGAGGTAAGAAAAGCAGGTCAGTGTACGGGTGATTGAATCCTCAGCAGGACAGAAGTGTATTTCTACCTCTTCTTTTAGTGTTAGCTTTCACACAGTGCAGCCAAAAACAGAAGATTTTAAACTCCTGAGAAGCTGGACCATGATGAAACTATGGAAACATGCGTTGGAGATTTGAATGGCTTTAGGAAGGATACAGATGAGACTTCCACTTTCAGTAGCAGAGTTCACTGTTATACGCACGGATCCCTGTTACGTGCATGCATCCAGTCGTGTCCTATTGTGTAATGTGATGCTGAGATCCTGCTGAAACGGAGCAATCTTTTTTTGACAGCAATCTTACAAATGTGTTTTGCTATTTTAAAAGGAACTGGCATTGATCAGTGAAACATTTGTGTGATTTACTTTCTTATTTTCTTTCTACATTAGTTTTAGATAAATTATTTTTTAGGGTTACACCATCTTGGACAGGTCATTTATTTCATAGGTAAGAATAAAACCCTGCTGAAACAGGTTGGAATGGAACCTGGCCCAAAATGTGTACCTAAAGAGTGTCACATGCTTCAATTGGAGGTGTATGCGTTCGAAGAGGTGTGGTTGGATAAAATATTTTGATACTAGGGTATGGACAGAAGTAGAATGTGGATTTATGGAGGAAGAGAAGAGGTGAATTGTTGCACTTTATGAACATACACTGATTTGTTCATCATGCTATCTTAAAATCATGACACTCACTGGAGGTTTCTGCTTTGTTTCCTTTGTAGTAGCATCAAGTCATAGAACTAGTATTTTAACAAATGAAGCTCTCACAGTGTCACTTATGTGATGCACCACCTTTAAATAGAGCCAAGAAATGTCTTAAAGATAGCATCCAGCTGATGTTCAAATCAATTTCATCATATAGGGCCATTACACAACAATCATCTCAGGGCAACTTATGTTTTGCAGTAAAGACTTTACAGCATCAAAGACAGGGAGCCATTGGATTGTTGAGTTTCTGTGAGCAAGTAATTGGCAACATAAATAAAATAAAATCAAATCAAAACTGGGGAAATGATCACTCCCTTTTTAACAGGAAGTAACCTCTGACAGAAGCAGGCTCAAGGAGGGCAGACATCTGGGTTGAGGAGGAAAAAGAAAAGAGCACAGAGAGAACAAACACATGCTGTTGTCTCTGTTCCATACACTGAATCTTTAGAAAGCTCAGAAAAAGCTGTGATTATCTGATGGTAAGACCGTTTTGAAATTGCATTTTTGACAAATCCCTCTTTTGCTTTTTATACAAACTGTTTGCCAACATTTAACTATAGTCTGCTCAAATGTTACTTGTCTGCAGAACTACAAGCAGACAAGTGGAAACAAGAAAGCTTCCAGTGCCAAAAAGCTCATCCGCTGTCTGTTTATAGAGTAACCCATGTGCTGCACTCATGAATGCCTATCTGACATCCAACGACCATAGGAAGTTTAACTAAGTGAAATCTGTCCAGTGAAGAAGACTTTGATAAGAAGTGCCAAGGTGAAACTTCCCCTAAATGTCAAACTAAGAAAAAAGGAGGGGGGAAAGTGTTTAGCAGCTAAACAAGCTTTGGTGGAGATCAGGCACCACAGAAGAACACTTTCTCTAACAGATGAACTCAGCTCGGCTGCCACAAAGGGCACAATTTAAGGGCAGTGACTTAACTTTTCTGAGTGATTTGGTTTTATTCTGTTATGGGCTGGGCTTACTGTTTTGGCTGCTGTGCCACAGGAATTTCCCAACTCTTAAATCAAAAGTATCATAGTTCATGTCGGTCGAATGGTAAATGAACAGAGAACTGCAGGCTCCATGATAAGTCCTCCCTGTGTCATGAGCCGCGTTGGACAGCTGCGACAGGAAGTGTTTGTGTGTGTGTGTGCCAGGTCAGCTGCGTGATCAAAAACATTAGCAAGCCAGCAGGAAAGAGGCTAAAGACGCAGGCTACTTCTTAAAACAGAGGTTCACCGGTAGGTAAGTTGCCAGCACAGTTCTGTTACATGCCGGAAGTGGCGAAAATATGGAAAGAAGGCGGGCTGCTGCGGAAATGAAGTTGTCATGTCTTCAGAGAGTTGTTGCTGTGTTTGTCGCACTCCCCAAATTAGCTAGCTCGCATAAACGTCAAGTAGTTCCCATCCATCTGTGACAGGCTGACAGCGCTGCACCTCCTGCAGGTATTTTACTCGGACACATGTGCTTCCTTCGTTATTCAAACATAATCTCAGTGTGAAAGAAGCATTTTTATGTGTCAGAAGGAAAAAGGAAAAATGTCCTTGAGAAAATAAAGTGCGTAGTCCAGTGTCCGCATACTTTATGATCCGGAATAATTATCCACATCCACTGCACAAACCCTTAGCTGCCTGTCTACAGGTTTATCCAGGGGTTAAATTACTGGGCCTTTCAGGACTGGCATATCCACATGCCAGTGTCATCAGGCATCCTCACCCTCACCCATCTTCCACCTTGTGTATTATTACAATTCTCTCTCTAAATATTTTTTCATTGCTCCTGATGTACTCTTAAAAATCTGCCACTGACACCCAATGCACCCGTGGATACTGACAGAGGACCATATCAGACTGTAGGAGGACACACTGCAGGGGACTGACGCTCACATAACCTCTGTAATTTTTTTTGGGTGTGTGTTTACTTTTCTAATCACCGGCTGCTAAGTAAGAGTGTAGCCAGGTTACTGATGTTTCCTTTAAAAGTTAGGAGAAGTAGTTCCCATCCAGCTGTGTCAGCCTGTCACAGCCGGATGGGAACTACTTGGATTTTGGCTGTAAGTCAAAATCCAAACATTTTATGTACAGCATGTTTGTACATGTGTCTTCATCTTGGGTCACGTTGGAGTCGGTGAGTCACTAAGTCTAACAAAAGAAGGCTTGTAAGGATGAACATGATCTGCACCCTGAAGTAAAGAGGATGTCACTGATGTCATGAGATAACAAATCCAGTCATTTTTATTTTAATAGCCTAACAGCTGTAAATCACGTGCAGATGTTTGTGCTGCAGAAAGAAATGGTTTACATGCTGAAGTTATCAGGAGCTAGAGCTGAGTTTGTTGTTTTCAGCTGTCTGTAGGGGTCTTTCTGCTGACATTCTTAAAGCCTTTACCTAAAGCATATGCATGAAAGTCTTTAATGCGAGAGACAATGGTGCATTTACATACAGGACTAATTTCATTAAACATTTCTAAAAGTTAAGTACCACACCCCCATCCCACCTAGGATCAGTAGGCACAGGAGGAATGTATCTGGTGTCCTGATAACAGTAAAGCAGCAGCCAGTAAACAGCCAGAGTAGCCCTCTGCTATCTCCTCCATGTCATTGCTCAACCAGTCCATGTGTAGACCAAAGTCTTCCAAAGTTTTTGGCACTGCAGTCATTTCAGTAAACATAAATGTTCTTAACATTTGTTAGCTCCAACTTCAAGATGATCTGCACAGTTTTAAGTAGCTATTGTTTGATGTACACAAAGAAACTCAATTCACCAGCAGAAGCTAATGATTCACAGTGTAATTACAGAGCGATGCAGACAGGATGTTTGAGTACAAAAAAAGCTCTGACTGGTGACCTGACCTGTGACCTGATTTGTTGAAATCAGTGTTTTTATGAACACAAAGCAACATTTCTATAAAATTCAAGTTGCAAAAATGATTTTGTATAAAAAGTGTAGTAATATTTACAGAAAACATTTTTTTAGTTTCTTTTGTTTCTGGCTTTCTTCAGGTATGGGGGCTGTTCCAGGCAAGTGTGATGGTGTCAGTGAGGAGGGATCCCAGCCCAGTGGGACGGGACACGAGGATGATAACCAGCCTATACTTGAGAAGGATGACATTAAGAGGCGGAACTCCAGCAGGAGACACAGCTCAGCAGAAACAGTTCACTGTCCTACCTGTCAAGGCACTGGGCGTATACCCAGAGGTGGTGAACACACACACACAGAAGTCTTTGAGTGCCATATTTCTCATAATGTCTCTGGGTTAAGTGCCATTTTTTTTCAGGGTTAACAAACTCGGTTTTCACTAGACCTGCTCTCTGGAGCGCTCTGTGAGAAACTGCTGTTGGGCTCTGTGTCTGTGCTGAAAACACAGGGATTCTCAGGGAGCTCTGACAGTGACTAGAAGAGAGTTGCTGTGAGTTGGAGTAGAGCTAGCAGCTCACCCTGTTGTGTTGTGTTGGTACTAGAGCTAGCTAGTAATGTAGATGAAAATGTTTCATTTTAGACTAGATTCATGATTGCAATAATCTCTTTTTAATAAAGTGAAGCCTACAAAAGAATTGACCTGGAAACTGAATTCATTAAACTCTGTACTCCCCACAGACAGAATGGATTTCAAACAGAAAAAGCAGTTTTTTGTGTTTTATTGGAAAAATCACAAAAAGCTATATGATTACGATAAAAATGAAATAAATTCCTATCTACACTCACTGGACACTTTATTAGGTACACCTTGCTAATCCCGGGTTGGACCATGTGGCGGCGGGGTGTGGTTTGTGGCTCGGCTGTAGGAGGGAGAAGTGGGGCAGGTTGGCTGAGGGAGTGGCCGGTGGGGAGAGTGGCACACCTGTCTGGCACCAACAACCATACCACACTCAGAGTCACTTAAATCACCTTTCCTCCCCACTCTGATGGTTGCTTTGAACTTCAGCAGGTCATCTTGACCTAATGTATGCATGCTTAAATGCACTGAGTTGCTGCCATGTGATTGGCTGATTAGAAATTTGTGTTAATGAGCAGTTGAACAGTATACCTAACAAAGTGGCCGGTGAGCGTAGTTATCAAAGGCTCCCTTTCTAACTCTACTACACTGTAAAGCTTAAGTACTGCTGTGCACTTGCACAGACAGATGCATTCCAAACATGTCCACTAAAAAATGAGATGACACCCTGCCTACACAGCCTACAACACCAGGAGGCACACACAGTAGTGGAAGTATTCACATCCTGTACTCATGTAAAAGGACTACACTGCATGTAAAAGTCCAGCATGAAATACGTTGTAATTTAAGTAAAAGTAAAGCAGTAAAAATATTAGCAGGTAATTGTAGTGAGGGTGATCAAATAAAAGTGCTGGATTCTGATATAGTTCTGTTGTCTGATATACAGCTGGTTCATAAATCTTTGGACAGTGATGCAGTATTTGCAAGTTTTCACTGTGGATGGATGGATGGGAGTACTTTGTCTCCAAATATGGACCCACTAGTATCATTATATGTGACATCAGCAGATTTTTAACAGTGAAGCATTGTTGTGTAAGCAGCATGTTACTGCTGTAGCTGCTGGAGGTGAAGCTAGCTTGAACTACTCTACAGTTTTATATACAGGAACAGCAGATAACTCTGAGGGCTGTGAGGTGGTTAGTGGGAGTGGAAACAAGAAGGACCGTGTTAAATTATCCGTTGTGTAAAAGCTTTATATTAAAAGTCACTAAATCTGGCAGATAAATGGAGTAGAAAGTACAACATTTCCCTCTCCAGTGTAGCAGATGGAAGTATGAAGTAGCAGAAAGTGGCAGTACCTCAAAATTATACTTCAGTGAAGTACTTGAGTAAATGTTACTTTCCATCACTGGTCACTTCCAGGTTGATAGCTGTGAAATGTGTTCACTGTGTAAACATTTGGGTCACAAATTTAAAGCATTCTTAAATAATATCACCATATGAAGTAAATCTACAGCTCCGGAAAAAATTGAGAGACCACTGCAAAATGATCAGTTTCTCTGATTTTGCTATTTATAGGTATATGTTTGAGTAAAATGAACATTTTTGTTTTATTCTATAAACTACTGACAACATAACTTCCAAATTCCAAATACAAATATTTTCATTTACAGCATTTATTTGCAGAAAATTAAAAATGGTCAAAATATCAAAAAAGGTCCAGTGTTTTCAGACCTCAAATAATGCAAAAAAAACAAGTTCATATTCATTTTTAAACAACACATTACTAATGTTTTAACTTAGGAAGTGTTCAGAAATCAGTATTTGGTGGAATAACTCTGATTTGCAATCACAGCTTTCATGCGTCTTGGCATGCTCTCCACCAGTCTTTCACATTGCTGTTGGGTGACTTTATGCCATTCCTGGTGCAAGAATTCAAGCAGGTCAGCTTTGTTTGAT
>VUQI01042282.1:0-10922 GCA_015106735.1 Paratilapia polleni | reverse complement strand
GAATATGAACTTGGTTTTTTTTGCATTTTTTGAGGTCTGAAAACACCGGATCTTTTTTGGTATTTTGACCATTTTTCATTTTCTGCAAATAAATGCTCTAAATGAAAATATTTGTATTTGTGAGTTATGTTGTCAGTAGTTTATAGAATAAAACAAAAATGTTCATTTTACTCAAACATATACCTATAAATAGCAAAATCAGAGAAACTGATCATTTTGGAGTGGTCTCTTAATTTTTTCCAGAGCTGTATATACAAACACTCACTAACATGCACACGTGAACATAGCCCTGCACAGTTGAGCTCGAGCTCACTGAAAAGGGAGAGGGTAAAAGAGGCATGTTGCTATAGAAGTGATAGATATTGAAGTAAAGTAATGATAAACTGTTCATTACAGACATCATGTTGGAAAGAAAGGAACAGAGACAAAAGGAGAGGGTCAGAAAGCAACATAAAGGAGATAGAAAGGATGTTTGCAAGAAAGAAAGGATGACTACACGCACACGCACTAGTTTCTAAGGTATTGTTGCTTTTTTCATGAACATTATATTTTAATGTAATTTAAATGTTATATTGTTATATTATTAAATTAAAATTATCCTAAAATTAATTAAATTTGTTTTATCAGAAATGTCTCACTTTGTTTTACTTTGCAGTTTGACTGGCCCATTTTTGCTGATCAGCTGGCCCATTTTACCTGAACACTCCTTATCTCACAGCTAATGTTTCCAAAGCCTTAGGACCTGAACAATTACATCAGTTCAACACAAAAATATTACAAAATACAGTCCTTATTAATCATAAGAACACAGTTAAATGTCATACATAGGGTTCTTTTTCTTAGTGTCCCAAGTGATTAACCAAAAGTGGCCCAGTTTAACTGATAGCTACTAATATCTATAACATATGAGTTTGAAAGCTGTGAAGAATCTCACTTCAGCCAGCTGGAGAACCACTCCAAGGACAGTTAGATCAGCTTGTTCCAGACATTTAAATCACTCCCCACACCTCTATAATTTCAGCAACTCAAAGTGTAAATTCAAAACATGGTCAAGCAAGTGTTTAAGCACATGCCCTTATGATAAATAACGCAGGGCATCTGGACCTGATTTTATTTAGGAACAGCTTATGGTGCCACAGATTCAATGTAATAAAACCATAAATTATTTACTGGTAATGACTTTAATTCATTTGTATGACATTTCTTTGCAAGTTTTTTTTTGTTTGTTTTTTAACACAAATTCCCAACATCTATAGCTGCTTTCTAAACAAATAAAAACACACAGTCATGCTAATTTTGAGACATTTATGTTGTAAGTGATGAAACTTTGTTTTTATTCAAACAGGTGGGAGCTTCAAAACATGAAAACACAATGTCAGGAACTTAAAGCACCGCTGATAAATTGTCTTGCCTTTCTTTTTTTTTTTTTAACTATCTAAGTTGATACCAAGTGTTAAATACAGAACAATATGATCCTTTTCCACCTTAGTGTCTCTCACAGAAAAAGTTTGGAATAGACAAGACAGAACATGCACAGAACCTCATAGCTGCCCTTGACTCATGTTTCACAGCACACCATTGGCACAAACACTCTGACACCCAACAAACTGTCCTCAGGGAAGTCTACAGGGAACAGTATGTGAGACATATAACTAACACATTTGTAAAAAAGAGATTCAGAAACACAATACTGAATGGAATGGAGTCAACATTATGACAAAGATTTAGCTACTTAAAATGGATTAACATGCAAAGGAAATATGAACATAGAACATGTGTGAGTCTCTCTCTCCATTAGACTAGATACCTCTGGTACCTCTGGAAGTGACAAGCTGCAAATGCAACACTGAAATCTAATCTATCAATGTATTAGTTGATATGGTGAACTCCGTAAACTAAATCACACATCCAGCAGACACAGGAAAAGTCATGGTTCTTGCTTCTTGCTTTTACTCTGTTTGGTCTCTAATAAACCCTTGAAAATAAATATCTATCTGTTTAGATGCTCAATGATCCACTGTGTGCACCAGCTGGTGGCTAACTGTATCTGTCTGCTGTTTGGTACTGGTAGTGTACAATGATTCAATTCAACTCAATTCAGGTGCTTTATATTGTAGGCTACAAACCCTACGATATTAGGCAAAAATCTTTCAGAGCATTTTATACTGATAATAGCTGCCAAAACAGTAAACTGCAGGCCAAACAGATAAAGTTGAGGGAAGCTGCAGAGTGCGTCTGTAGGTTTGGCCATCATTTTCACATTGCTATTATGAAATATCAATTATACACATGTAAAACATTCATTTGGTCTATGCTTACTCCCCACTTTGTTCTCCAGGTTGCTTCTGTGCCCATCTGCCATTTGCTGCTGGCATATTGCTGATTTGCAAATCATTTACACCATATATTTAACTTAAAATAGTAAAAAGGCAACATGTCAACTGTTGAAACTGAGAAGTTTCTTGTTTTGTTGTCATTTTGAATGTGAATGGAGCAATTATTTTTTTAAAAATGGTGGAACCTGAAGGAGGACATGCAGAGGGTTGGTGTAACAGAATAAGATGGTAGGGGTAGGGTGAAATGGAGTTAGATAAACTGCTGTGTCGACCCCTAAAGGGAGCAGCTGGAAGAAGAAGAACCCGGCTTAGTAATATGAATACTCTGAAGCGGATCCATCTTTCAGAGAAGTGGAGGGATTCCCAAACAATGTTTCTCAGTGCAATTTAACACACAGCTATGTTACATAATATCATTAAAAGATTCAGAGAATCTGGAGAAATCTTTGTATGCAAGGGACAAGGACAAAAAGCAATAGTGATTTGGCCCTGATCTTCGGGGCCAAATGTAAGGTCAAACTCTAAGAACACATGTAAATCTGGAATATATGTAAATCCTGGCCGTCAAGTCCTCTGTGGAAAGGGACCATGTGTTTTTTTAAAATCAGTGGACATTTCAAAAGCCTGCATCCATAACGGTATAGGGATTAATTAGTGAATTGGTATACAGTTTTTGGTTCTGTGATCCAGAAGATGCCTTTTTCAGGGAAGGCTTAGTTCAGCAAGACAATGCCAAAATCACATTGCAACAGCATGGCCCTGTACTAAGTGTATGGGTGCCAAAGTGGCCTGCCAACAGTCCACACCCATCACCAGTTGAAAATTTGACACATTATGAAACAAAAAATACAGTAAAGGAAGTGCTAAAATCTTTCATCAAGTGAGAATGGAAAACAGTTTGCAAATACAACATCTGGTTTCCTCAGTTCCCAAATACTTACAGAGGGTAGGGTTGTTGATAAAAGAGATGATGTATCATTGTGGTAAACAAGGCCCTGTCTCAATTTTTTTTTTCTTTGTGATGTTGGTATCAAATTCAAAATATATTTCATTCATATATTTCTCAAAACAACAACATGTCTCCATTTCAGCAGCCAATATGGCGCCTTTGTACTATTTTCAGTTAGCAGGATCATTTTTGATGCCATTTTCTACATTAAACCCATCCTGCCAGTGCTGCTGCCTTGGTCAAGCGCAAAATAACATGAGTATTAACTTGTTTTTGATGGTGGGAGAAACTGGAGCTCCCAGAGGTCTGATGAAACACATAGACTCACACAGGAGGGTCCTGGCCTGGCTTGAACCCAGGACCCTCTTGCTGTGAATCAACAGGGCTACCCACCGCAGGGTATCAAAGGATTTACAAATCATGGCACTTGTTTTTCTTTACTTTCTTGGCTTCCTGCTCTTTTTTGTATTTAGAATATAATATTTTAATCACATTATAGTGGCTAACTTTCATTAGTTAACTGCAAGTTCTGATATTTAAAACAGAACATGCCCTGTCTTACATATATTTGCAAGAAATTGAACCCTAAGCTACTGAAAACAAACTAACACATTTGAATAATACTATATTTCAGTAACAAATAAATTTAGATTTTGTGGCTTTTCCTCAAGGTCTCAAATTGAAGAGGCAGGGGGCTTTTGAAAGTCATTCCCAGGGGCACATCGCTGATGAACACGCATGTGCTCTGTGACACGATACTGGCGTGAAAAAGTCATAGGGCAGCGGGGGCAGGGGAAGGGCCGTACGCCAAGGTGGCTCCGCACATGTCTATTCAGAGAACCTCGTTGGCTAAAGGAACGGTCGCATAGAGAGCACTGGAAAGGGTGGTGAACAGGAGTTGACAGAGAACCTGATCTATTAGTTGGCATGCTGGTTGAAAGGGCGGAAGGCATGCAAACAGACATAGAGACTTGTACAGGATCTGACACACTAGGAGCTGAACAGTGTGTCGAGGTACTGATTTTGTTCTCACCTTCTTTAAGGTTGGAAACTTCCCACATAGCCCCAGCGTTTTGTATAACCTCAACTCCTGGACTACTTTGAACAACAGATTTTCTTTCTTCATCATTTGTCTTTGCAGCCCAGTGTGTAGTATCTCCAAGTCTCTCAGCTCCAAATTTAGCCATAGCCCCAATTTTTTTCATTTTAACCCCTGCTACAGATGTTTTTTCTTTCCTTTGGACTCCATCATGCATCCAGATCCCAGTTTCAAATGTGTCCCCTTTCTCTTCTGTGCCAGATCGGTGTTTGCGTGACACTAACAGTTCTGCAGGTCTGGTGCTAATATCTAGCAGGAGAAACTGGTCTGTAGTCTCTGTAGAGCTGTAGTGCTGCTTCAGGGGACTGTAACTTGGACTCTCAAAGGCACCAAAGTCCTCATCACTTGAGTCATCTGAATCATCAAAGTGATTTGAATGGGAGTGTTTGTGATCAGAACCTCCATGTGATAGGTGCACATCCTCCTGCATACTGTCCTGCTGTAGGCAATGATAATGAAGATGACCACAATATGACTGACCCACAACACTGTCAACACTGGTATCAGTCATATTTCTGTCCACAGGCACTGTAAAAGTTGAATGTGACTCTGTGATGTCAGTGCCTGAAATCTTTTCAGTTTCCGGAGATGTGGGGAAAAAATCAACACTGTCTCCTTTCTTTTCCACAGTTGTAAGTCTGTGGCTTGAATCATTGCTATAGGCAGCATCGTTTGCACTTTTGTCAGCTCTGTATATGTTTGAGTACCTGTTTTTCTTTGGTTCCTGGTCCTGTATATCAGTTTCAGCTGAAACTCTGCTAGAGTAGCTGTGCTCTTCATTCACTTCTCCCTCTGGACTTAGATCATTTTCCGTGTTTGAGTCTTCTACAGGATGAGCAGTGAGTTTAACTTCACCTCTCAGATCCCCTGGTTCCTCTGTTGGTGTTGCCAAGGGGACATTGTAGGATTCAAAGAAATCTGCTCTGTTTTTGGATGAGAAATCTGGATCTTCACTAAGATTTTGTGTATTATTCTGAAATGAATCACAATGAACATGTTGATCATTATGGGTTGTAATGTGGGATGATCCATTTTCCACACATTCATTATTCTGCATTGTAAAATTGCTTCTGTTGTAATCTTGGTTCAACATGTCAGATCTATCCACACTGGATTTGTAACATAAATCCTGTAAGGCACATTGATTTAAGCCATCCTTGTAATCCTGATTTTGTGTAACAGTGTGTTTTTTATTGTGCCCATATTCCTGGCTCTGTGCTTCATATTGACTGTTGTATTTAGATGCAATACCTTCAACAATACTGTCATTGTCTGTGCTTGCTGATCGTGAGACAGGAGACCTGCTGGAGCTGCCTGAAGCCTGGGAGGCTGAATGGAAAGGAGACACAGCAGACACATCTGCCAGCTGGAGGATACCTGCTCTGCTGCTGTGACAGATGACAGGTACTGCCCCACAGTATAGATGTGGGGATGAGGATGAGCACTTCCTATTTTCAGTTGTCCTCGCCAGAGTGTCGTCTGTGTGCCTTTGCCAGATGCCAGCTGGATTAAACTGATCATTTTCCACCTCTTTGTCCACTTCAGACATGGCATGCACTTCAGCAATGCTAGGGAGATTTAGAGTCAAATGCTGTGGTGTGTCATGTTCTGCATTTATGCTACTTTCGGCTCTTTCGAGTAGACCACAGGGGGTGCTTGGATTGCTTAAAGTCCTTGCATCCCTTCCACTACAGTGGTTCCTGTTATTTCTACCTGTATCTATTTCTGCTTCATCAGTACTGCAATCCATAGCAGCTGAGTGCATCTGAGTTTCATCAAATGGTTCCACACTATCTGAATATTGACTAATCTCTCTCTCCAGTGACATTGTCATACTTTGTACACTGGAGTTGTCTATTTCTTGAGGTCTTCTAAAGGTAAGAATTCTGGATCTTGATGGCATATCACAGGGGGTATTCACAGTTGTACTATAAGTATTCTTTTCAGCTTCAGCAGAAGCATCTACGGTGTCTGCAGCATAGACCTTAGTCTGCTGTCGAGCCCTCAGAGCCTCCTGCAGTTCATCCATCTGCAGGTAGCAAGCAGCTGTAAGCAGACTGTAATACTGTTGCTGGCTGTAAGTGTATGGCAAAGCCCCTGTGTAAACATAGTCCAAAAGAGGTGCTAATACAGAGTCAGAGAGACATGGGGCCTGCAGCTCCACCAGAGCACCAGCAGAGGACAAGACAGATGCCAGCACTGGACTAGAAGCTGCCAGAACACATCTGGGGGAGCAAAGAGCAGTTTTGTGATGAGGTATACAATCATGAACATCATGTAATACATACACTGCAATTATAAACACAATATTTGTGAAAGTTTTGCTAATATGTACATGTTGGATTGCTTGTTTATTTGTTTGTTGTCTACAAGTGATAAAACTAGCTTCTTTTTCTTACCTGTGTGCAGGGTAAAGTTGACCTGGGCTCTGTCTTTGTCTGAGCACACAGTCACAAAACTGACCTTGTTTTCTCTGGAGGTTCAAATAAGCTAACAGCAATGCTGCATGTCTACTAACTTCCTGGGCACGAGGTGCCACCTGGAGAGTACAGAGCAGTCAGTAAAAATACATTCTGATAATACTTTTCATAGCTAAAGGATAGGTTAAAAAAAGTCTTAAAATAATCAAGTACCAGTATGAACAGTCATTCATCTGGTTCATACTCATACTAAAGAGGTCTCTTCCTAATGCTTTTTTTAATTAAGTGACAAAATCAACTGAGTGTATACAAAGGTTTAGCTGGAGCTAATACAAGGCTTCCATTGTCCAAGTTTGATAAATTAAGGCAGCATCTTTCAGTATTACAGTGCTTTTATTACCAAATTTCGTCAATTTATAACCATTTTGTTTCACTGCAAAAAGTAAACACACCAGGTAATTTTGCTCAATTATCATATTAGCTTCAGATAAACTGGATTACATTTTTGCATGGAATAAAGAGTGTGGATTGCTGAACAGTGGGAAGGTTAGGCCACTTTGAACAGAATGACTGATTAAAGTGATCAAAAACACACTTGAAAAGCTTGTAAAACAATTCCTAAAGCTTTCATTGCCATGAACAGATTTTGGTGCTTTCTCTGATAGCTTTACAGATTTTGTTCTAACATGCACCATAAGTTTCCAAGCTTCAAGAGATGTTAAGACTTAACAAGGATATGTATTCCAGTACTGGTTAAAATCTTTATGTCCCCATTTCTGCTAAATAAAGTGCATACATGCTTTTTCAATTATATCTAGGAGTGTAAAAGGACACAGAGTCTTCTCTTTTATTCTACAGACTGTTAAAATCCTATAATGACATTCCTTTACAAAGTTTACCAGATTTCTAGAACTACTTTAAGCACATAAAAAAGCCAATTTTAAATATGCACAACTGTCAATAAATGTGATTGTTTGTTGTTAATATACAACAAAAATTAAAAAAATCCACAACTCCAAACTCGTACTTGACTATTTAACTTATCAAAGTACATAGTAGAGTATAACAGACTATATGTACATCAGGAAGAAATAATCTCTTACCTCCATATTATATTGGTAGAGAAACAACAAACCCCTGCTATCTTGTGTGCAGTTAAATGAAGAAAAGACCCTCCATGGAAGATATATAGTCGCACTTTACTATCTACGCACACTGTCTCATTCGGAAAACAATCACACGCTTTTCATATTGGGAGCGTGGCATGACGCGGAAGGACAGGTGCTTATAAGGAGTGCTGGCGTCTAACGTCAGAATCTCCATGGCCTGTTATGGAGGGGGGACTGAGACCAGCCCATAGACAACAAACAAGAGACCACAGAACTGTAGCAATCAGAAGCAATGTTTCTACTCACATCACACAAAGACAGTGCAACCTTCTGGTTCCTGTTCTGTTATTCATACCTGTAACAGAACAGGAGCCTAACTGTTTAAGGAGCTTTTTTTCTTTTTGTTGGGAGATCAGAGGTCAGTTACAAAACAGTCTGCAGTGAGCTTGAACTGTAGAAGTTCAGAGTGATTTTAATCTGTTATCGAAGCATGAATTATTCTGTTAGCTTTGAGTCTTCACTTGAGTCTTCCTTCCACTGGCTAAGTTAGACACACACCATTGTGATTAGCACTAAAGAAGAAATGTGTATGTAAATATTTCTATCTGTTTTGATTCTACAGAGGGGAACTCAGCTGACGTTTTGTTGACAACTCCATACTAAGCCATTTCTCCACCCTTCCACACCATGTGCCTGTCACGCCTTTCTAATCTCTTCAGCTCTCTAATGTTACAGCCACACCTCTGTCCACAAGGCAGCAGTACATTTAACCTAAAAACTATGCTGTAGAACTTGTACTGCATCACAAAGTAATTAATAAAAATTAGTCTTGTGGCACTAAAATGAGGGTCACAACAATAAATGTCTCAGGAAATTCAATTCAATTCAATTCAATTTTATTTATATAGCGCCAAATCACAACAACAGTCGCCTCAAGGCGCTTTATATATTAGGGTAAAGACCCTACGATGTTAAGGAAGGTCAAGGACTGAAAGGTGTCTATTTTTTTTAGCTGCTACGCAACATTGAAAGTATTAAGAATTAAGTACATACTTGATTGCAAGTGCTGCCAATTATATTTATTAGTTTTTCAAAGTATATCATGTATATAATACAAGACAATTTCTTTACTGTATTTATTTTTAACTGTAAAATTAACTGACTTCACCAGTTTCAGTTCTAACATTTTTATAAAAGTACAAGAGAGCGGAAAATCATTATTTTGCCAAGTGTCCTCTGTTGTAGGGTTAATATTAGTGCTTTCAGTATTGTAGTGTGTTGTGGGGTCACAAAGTGCCACAATGCAATTTAGGTACAATAAACAGGCAAAGTATCATAAAACTGCACCTCTTAGTAGCCTTATGCTTAAGGTGCATGACATCATTACATTATTAATGGTACAACTCCAGCCAGCTGATCCTTTATGCACGCCACTTGTCTGTGTCTCATGATTTCTGCCACTCGCTACTATTTAATTTTCAAAGGAAGCCAAAAATATATATATATATATTGTGAACACAAGCAAAATTTTAATAAACAATTGATCTGTCCTTTATAATTAATTGAATTATGTAACAGTTCCCCCCACCCACCCCTTACCCTCTCACACACAAGAGTACCACACGTACTTTAAGCTTGGCACAGCGCGGCTTTGAATGTTTCCATTCACTGGGTGCTTGGTGACATAGCTCACGTACTGTACTGCTGCACGCAAAAGACAGCATCTCCCTTGGTCGCAGACACAGCTGCAGGTTTTGGAAACAATATCACATCATGGGGCTTTACACATAAAGCCTCAAAAGGCTACGGACCAATTTACATGGAAACAAAAACAACCCCATTTATAGCTTATATTTTAGGCTAACAAGTGCAGTAAGTCCCACATTTTAATATTTACTAGTCCTGAATCATCAGATTTACATTTTCTTCAGCACCACAGCCAGATCATATTCATTCAAATTTTTAAAATATTCATTTTGAGTTTCCTATTTGCATAAAACATTTAGTTATACTTACTGACACTACAGGCTACACCAGGTATTTTTATTACTGAAGCAGCTGAAGCCAAAGTTCTTTGGCGCACTAACACCAGATATCACAACAACTGCATCGCAGTGGCAGCTGGATATCAGTGTGACCTAACACCAAAACAGGCAGCACAGGGGCATTTCACATAGAAGTTCCCAGAGCTTTCAACACAAAGTACGGGGTCTTCTTTTTTATACATGCAAGTTGGTTTAACATAATCTCTTTGCAAACACAGATATGGACCTCCATGCATGACCAAAAACTGCCCTTAGGCCATTATCAGTTAGCTGTTGACCTAACCAGCCTGTCTGCTGGAGGAAATCAGAGCATCCAGAGGAAGAAGACATCAAAACTATTATACAGAGACCACTGCAAAATTATCAGTTTCTCTCATTTTGCTATTTATAGGTATATGTTTGAGTAAAATGAACATTTTTGTTTTATTCTATAAACTACTGACAACATAACTCCCAAATTCCAAATACAAATATTTTTGTATTTGGAACAAACATTCCAGAGGTTTTCAAGGGGGTTCAGGTCTGGAGATTGGGCTGGCCATAACAAGGTCTTGATCTGGTGGTTCTTCATCCATACCTTGAGCGACCTAGCTGTGTGGCATTGTCCTGCTGGAAAAACCAATCCTCAGAGTTGGGGAACATTGTCAGAGCAGAAGGCAGCAAGTTTTCTTCCAGGATAACCTTGTACGTGGCTTGATTCATGCGTCCTTTGCAAAGACGAAAACTGCCCGACTCCAGCTTTACTGAAGCATCCCCAGATCATCACAAATCCTCACCCAAATTTCACAGTGGGTGCGAGACATTGTGGCTTGTAGGCCTCTCCAGGTCTCCCTCTAACCATTAGATGACCAGGTGTTGGACAAAGCTGGAAATTAGACTCATCAGAAAAGATGACTTTACTCCAGTCCACTATGGTCCAATCCTTATGGTCTTTTGCAAACTTCAGCCTGGCTCTTCTTTGTTT
>VUQI01042277.1:0-10803 GCA_015106735.1 Paratilapia polleni | reverse complement strand
TGGGATGCCATCCCACAGCAGTTTGTGACCAAGCTGGTGACCAGCATGAGGAGGAGGTGCCAGGCTGTTGTGGCTGTGTATGGTTCTTCCACATGCTACTGAGGTCCCTGTTTTTTAAATGAATAAATTGTTGAATTGCCAATATGTCTTGTTTCTTCAGACTTCAATCATCCAGTCCAATAAACGACACCAAACAAGAGTCAATAGCAGAATAAGCTGTTTGGCATCAGCAGAGAAGATTTGGCAAGTTCTTCATGGGCGCAACCCACATACTCAACTCTGCTGCTCAACCCACAAATGCATTTTCCTTACAAATGTGGCACCATTTAAAGGGAAATAAACAGGCTTTCCAACAGTATGAGATTTATAGCTAAGAAGCATTGTTACAACAAAGAAGTAATCAACCAAACACAAATTTCCTTACTTTTTGTGCTAGGTATATTTGTAAGGTGTTACAGAAAACAAAATCATATTTAAAGATGGCATTCAAAATGTGCAGATGATGCTTTTACATGCTCGAAAAGGAGTGGGATGAAGTATACACTAAATCCCACCCCCTCTCAATTCATAGACTATGGCCTTATCTGCGTAATATAATATAATATAATAAAAATCTGCAACAGACTGGGTGAAAAAGAAATGAATCAAGGTGTTGCAATGGTCCAGTCAAAGAGCAGACCTCAACCTGATTGAAATACTGTGGGGGGAAAACAAGAAAATAAGAAAAAGTATAACAGCATTCCAAAGTTTGCTCTTCACAGAGTGTCATTCTCCCATCGTTTACACAGATTATCACTTCTTGGAAAGCTTTTATTACTTAATGAGCTGTCTTCAGTTCGAGTAACATTATCATGTCTGTCCTGTGCATTGTTTTCCTTAGTGAGAGGGAAGGGGCTTTGCGCACAGACTCGGTGTAACCAAGAGCAGAGGAGAGAAACCAGTGCTCACAGACTGGGAACCTCTGGCTAGACTGCTGATTTTGCTTCTGGTGACAGCAGCATTTTTTTTTTTTTCCCCTGGGTTTCCAGTGAAGCCAGCAGACATCTGGGTTCGGATTTGCTGCTTCCAGCTGCTGAACACTGATTACTAATGCAGATGCATTTTTAAAAAAGCATACTGACAGTAGACAGCTGTTAGCCGGTGGTTATCCGATGCAGCTCGTCCAATGCCATCCCCCTTTCCATTCACACAGCCTGTGTAAGCAGCTAGAGGCTACAAAGGGAAACCAACTGTTCAAAGAATAAACATGAAATGCCTGAAGATTGAGCACAACGGTTGCTTTCTGTGGTTATACTTGCATGGGTTTTGTTTTTCGTACTTCTACATGCAAAACTAAAGAGCACCTGAGCCATCGGAGCCATTCAGCACTTCCTTTATATCCTAAATCTTAATCTGTGTCCTCTTTAACCAACTGCCAGCCGCTTATATTAAAGTATTTAATACAAATGTCATATTTTGGTTTGCTAATATTGGCCCGCTGGCCATGGGGTTCTAGGA
Source organism: Paratilapia polleni (assembly GCA_015106735.1). Taxonomy (NCBI): domain Eukaryota; kingdom Metazoa; phylum Chordata; class Actinopteri; order Cichliformes; family Cichlidae; genus Paratilapia; species Paratilapia polleni. Next base: position 9,306 of record VUQI01042277.1, on the reverse strand, counting down.
TTAGCACTTGCTTTCTCAGGCCTCGACTGAAGCCCATTTTGGCAGTTAACAAAAAGCCGGTTGATGCTAGCTGTGAGTGAAAGAGGGATAACTGACCCTGATGAACTGGCCACAGGAAGTCAGGTATTTATTAAGTACAATGCAGTCTCCTACAAGCAAACCCACATCCACCACGATGGCCTCTGACGGAGCTGCATGAAGAGCTGACACAAAGGTTAAAACCCCGTGGGAGGCAACACCAATCAACCCTAAAAAGGTGCAGTGGGATTTACAGGATTATTTTTTCAGATTATGGTGTCACATGCCATTAATGTGAGATTTTTGTGAATCTGTTTATATTTTACACACCTGGCTCTATGTTGTATTATTCAAAACATTTTAGTTTCAGTTCAGTTATCTCTTGCTGGGTGTCTGACGCAGTTTGTATCAAGTCATCTGAGTTCTTATCAAAACACAATGTGCTTTTTCTCCATTCTTTTCTTCTTTTTTTGTCCTCTGGTAGAAACTCTGTTGCAATGACTGAGACCCAGAGGACGGAGAAACACGTGAGTCGTACTAACTATCTGAACAGAAGAATGCCAAGGACACTTGTGAGATACGCTTGTAATACAAGACTTAAGAAGAAGTTCACCGAGTGAAGCGAAACAAAGCGACTCCAGTTTTGGTTGCACATTTTTCTCACATCTTGCAGTCAGAAATGTTACTTAAGGGGAACTTCTTGTGGTTCTTTTTCTCTGTTTTTTTTTCCTTGAACTCTACTGGAGCAGCTTAGCATGATTCACAGTTTAAAATAATCCTTATTTATCTTATTCTAGGCCTCGGTCCAGCCCCTGATTTCATTCTCTGCAACAAGTTTTTAATCCTCTCCCTTTAAGCCAACTTTCTTCTGATTGGCTGCCCTTCACAAACAGAAGGTTTTAACAGCAGATGGGTGGGGCTTCTTTTCTCACAGCTAGAGTTGTGTGCCTCAGATGAATATATTAGGGATATCCACTCTGTATGATATCATACAAAGCCAGGAGTAGAAAAACACACTTCCAGATTTCACCTCATCACAGGGACAGACGCTGACATCAGTATTTTAACAGTTTACACAGTTAGGACCATAATTTGTTGGACAATGATGCATTTTTTTGTAGTTTTCCCCTCTTTACACCACTACTGTGGATTTCAAATCAAACAATCAAGATGTGATTGAAGGTCAGACTTTCAGCTTCATGGACATCACCAAATGCTGTGTTTCCTGCCTTGAGATGCTCTGCCAGGATTTTACTGCAGCCACCTTCAGTTGCTGCTTATTTGTGCGTCTTTCTGCATTCAGTTTTGTCTTCAGTAACTGAAAACTGCACTCTGCTTGGTTGAGATCAGGTGACTGACTTGGCCATTAAAAAAATACCCCATTTCTTTACCTTTAGAAACTCTTGGGGTTCTTTTGCAGTACGCTTTGGGTCATTAAACATTTGCACTGTGAAGTGGTGTCTGATCAGTTTTGCAGCTTTTGTCTGAATCTGAGCAGAGAGTATAGCCCTGTACACTTCACAATTCATCCTGCTGCTTCTATCAGCAGTCACATCATCAATAAACACAAGTGCCCCGGCTCTACTGGCAGCCATACAGGCCAAAACATACCACATTATCTGTCCCCCCATGTCTGACCGATGAAGTGGTATGTTTGGATCATGAGCTGTATCCCTCCTTCTCCATACTTTTCTCTTCCCATCATCCTGCTAGTTAGTTAATCTTGGTTTCATTTATCCAAAGATTTTTTTCTAGAGCTGTTCAGGCTCTTTTAGATGTTTTCTGGCAAAGTCTAATGTGGCCTTCTTGTTCTTGAGTGTAACTCGTGGTTTGCACCTTGTTGTAAACTCTCTGTATTTCCATTCATGAAGGCGTCTCTGGATTGTAGACTTTGACAGTGATACTCTTACCTCCTCCAGAGTGTTCCTGACTTGGTTTGATGTTGTGAAGTTTTTTTTTCTTAACCATGGAAATAATTGTGTCATCATGCACTTTAGTTGTCCTCTGTGGTCTTTCAGGCCTTTTGGTGTTGCTGAGCTGGTGAGTGCATTCATTCTTTTTAAGAATGTACCAGATTCTTGATTTGGCCACTACTAAAGTTTTTGTTCTCTCTCTGATTGGTTTATTTTGATTTTTCAGTCTATATGGCCTCGTTTACTTTCATCTCTTTCAACTTCATATTAAGTGTTCCAGTGAAAAGATACTAAAAGCAAGTCCAGCACTTGGAATCAGCTCCAGACCTTTTATCTCCTTAATTTGTCATGGACTAGTGAAAGAACAGACCTCACCTGGCCATGAAACTGCTTATCAGTCAGTTGTCCAATTACTTTTGAGCCTCTGAAATTGAGGGATGTTGTATAAAAATGGCTGTAATTCCTAAACTCTTAATGTGATACGTTTGTTAAACCCCTTGAATTAAAGCTGAAAGTCTGCACTTCAGTCGCATCTTGATTGTTTAATTTAAAATCCACTCTGGTGGTGTTCAGAGGCACAATTACAAAAATTGTGCATTTGTCCAAAAACTTATGGGCCTAACTGTATATGACAGAAAAAAGCAAATCACAAGATGTTCCCTTTAATAAAAGCTCCTGATCCTTGAACTCAGGCTTAAGTTGCTTAAGTCTTTATATTTGACACGGGCCTTTGGGGGGACTATTTGCTTAAAGTATTCAGTACACGTACAGTAAAGACAGCCGGTCTATGTTACCTTATCTGACACAAATCAATGCATTTCCCTTATCTTTCGGACACTGGTTAAGCAAAATGTCTATTTTGCTTAAATAAATGACACCTGGATTCGATCAACTGTTTAATTTGGCTAAAACCTTTTTAAAGGGTGCCACAAATCTTTGTTTGGCCTTGTCTTTAGCTCAGTATGTACTGGAGACTGGTTGCCTGAGATTGGCTCCTATCTATGGGGCTGATTTCCACTAATAACGTCCATTCAATGGACTGATAACATCCGAAACAGGTGAAAGAAGTTTTCAGAAGTACCTGATTTTTTTTTATCTTAAGCTTGACTGCAGAGAATAGGATAAATATGGCCTGAATCCTGAACTTTAAGGGGACTTGAACACAACAATGCATGATTTTTAATACTGTAAGCTAATACAAGCTGATACACACAGCACCAGCAGCCGCTACTCTCACTGTATATGGGTTTATTAATTAAGTATATTATATTATTATAAGGATTAAACAAAAGGCTTTTTGTTTCTTCTTCTCTGAGTTGCCATTCCAAAATCATCTTGGCTCAGTTGTTAAAAAAACAAACACTCTGCCAGAGTCTCATTCAGCTACACAGTGTGAAGAAGGTCATCAGTCTGACCCTCCCTGTGACGAGCAGCAAGCTTCCTTTACTCTTCTCTCTCTGCGCCTCATTCAGGGCCTGCCTCTTAGCGGTTCGCTGCTGAAGAGCATCTGTAAACACTGGAAAAGACTCAGGAGCTCCATTTATCTTTACAGTTTTAATTCACGATGGCTCTCCATACATCAGGTCTGATAATGATGGTCGTCTTTTACTTGCTGGTGCTGGGAATCGGAATCTGGGCTTCTTTGAAATCTAAGAAGATGGAGAAAAACGCGCTCGGGGGACAGATGGAAGTTTCTTTTTTGGCTAATCGGAGGGTCACCTTGGCAGTGGGAGTATTCACGATGACAGGCGAGTTTTGCTCGAGCAGAATTTCTGTATGCAATCGTTTATTGTCTAATATGACATGTAGAACTCTCATCAATATTTTGGTGCCATGTATTCTAAATTCTGACACAAACAGAGTTTTTTGGGTTTTGTAAAAGCATAAAGTCTTATCCTGAAAGATGTGACTTATGTGTGTGCTGTGTGTGTATGATCTGCTGCAGCTACTTGGGTTGGAGGTGCCTTTATCATCGGAGTTGCAGAGACTGTTTATAACCCCACAAAGGGACTAATCTGGGCTCTTATTCCTCTACAAATGTCAGTTTCATTCATCATTGGTAAGAACCTCTTCCAGAGGGGTATTTACCTCCAAAAAAAGGCATAAAATGGGCTTAAAAACCAGTTTTCTTCAAAATAAAATTCACTTTTCCAAGATCCTAAAATCATGCATCATTATTTAAGGTTTTTTTTTTAATCACCCCTTATCTTAATGGCAAGTCTCGAATGCCTTGATCTTGCTCAGCAATCACAAAACATAAAGAAACAAATTTAACATAATCTGAAATCTAAATTCTACACTGCTGTGCTTGCTGTCTCTTTTAAAGGCGGTCTGTTCTTTGCAAAGCCAATGCGGGACAAAAATTACATCACTATGATGGATCCATTTCAGAGGAAGTATGGGAAAACGCTGACCGGCCTTCTTGCCGTTGTCCCCTTCATGAGCGAAGTCATGTGGGTTCCTGTCACGCTGATTTCCTTGGGTAATACAAAGACAGGAACACTCCTCTCCAGACGTGTTACTTAAAGGTACTTTTTGTAATTACCCCGCAGACTTTAATAAGAATAAGAATGCACTCTTAATGATGTGCCAGGTTAACCCTTTATTGACCGTCCGCCCACTGGCAGGCCCATTTTCCAAGGGTTCTTTAAATTACCTTAAATTACCTAAACCCCCGTTACTGTAATTTAAAGAGCCCTTGTAAAATGGGCCCGCCGCTAGTCAGACGGAAAATAATGAATGATGAGAAGATGTGCTTTTCGGAGCTTTAAGGTACATCAGAGGAATCATGAGCAAGGACGCTCCATTCACAGGTAAGAATTGATGCACACATGGGGCAGAGTCAGAGGGAGGTGTGCAAAAGCAGAAACGTCAGAATTTTGGTCAATAAAGGGTTAAATAATTGTTACACTGACTCACTGCACCATCTAGTGCTCCAAACTGGTACTACACAAAACTACAACCTGGCCCAAGTTCAACATCAGTTGCTATCTCTTCAACACAATACACAGATGTTTTGGACATAAAGTCAAAGCTGGTTTTTCTCCACATTTTTGGAAGGTTTTTAAACTATTCTTATGCACCTGAATTTACAACAAGTACCTTTAAATATTTATAATGGTGAAGATTGTTTACAGAGGTACTGATAATGTGTGTGTTTGTACCAACAGGGGTTACAGTTTCCGTCTTTTCCGATCTGCCCTTAAATCTCTGCATCTGGATCTCTGCTGCGGTGGCCATCGTCTACACAGTTCTCGGAGGTCTCTATTCAGTTGCTTTTACTGATGTCATCCAGTTATCACTGGTGTTTTGTAGCTTGGTGAGTTTCATGCAACAAAACATAAACAAGACAGCTTTTCCAACACGCCAGAGGTAAATGTTATGTCTTGCAAGAAAGAGCGCACGTTGAGGTTACAGCGTAGGTTTATGCAGAGTAGTTTCTTAAAGGTTTTACTCCAAGCTTTTCTCTGTTTTTAGTGGCTGTGTGCTCCCTTTGTTCTGGCAAGTGATGTTTATACGGACCTCCGTCAAACAGCGTTCAACCACACATTTCAGGCCCCCTGGCTCGGCCGCCTTGAGCCTGATGATGTCTGGATATGGGTTGATAATTTTCTAGCAATGGTAAGATGATGTAACAGTACAATGTTCCTAACGATGTCAGTAATGCAATCCTTAAAACCTTAAACAACATACAGTAATTCAAAGACAAATCTAAAATAAAGGGCTTACAAAGAGTTTACAACGGTAGTGAAAAGCTGATTCGCTTGTGAACAAATTTAACATATTTTTAAAACAAGTAAAAAGAAAATTTAAAACAGGCTCATTTGTCAGTCTGTTTTTGTGACACTGGCATCATTTCCTTTTTCTTTCGTAAAGGATGGTCCAGTGCATCCTCAGCTAAAGGAGATAAGAAAGGAAGCACTAAAGCATCTTTCCTTAGCATTTAGAGAATTTGACCAGCTGTTATCGTGGCTGATATTTAGATAAGTCTGGGCAGTATCTGTCCTCAACTGATGTCTTTTTTAAAGAAGGATCTTGCTTATTTCAGCAATACCATGCCAAACCACTTTCTGCATGTATTACAACAGCATTGCTCCGTAGTAAAGCTGCTAAACTTGGCTTGGGTCCAGAACCATGGCCCATTTTGTGCATTATGAAACAGAAAATACGATAAAGGAGGCCTGAACTGCTGATCAGCTGAAATCCTGAATTCTCCAGTGTTTACAAGTTAAAAAATAAGTTTATATATACATTTTTATTTGTTGTTTCAAGAGAAGGTCTAGATGTAGGTGTCAAATTGGTTCCTCAAAGGGGAACTCCTCCAGTTTCAAACATCATAGTCCGTTTACAGGTTTTCTGCTCGTGAAAAAGTTGCTGCCTCAAAATCATCTTTGACATCACTTCAGGCAGTATGGAGCTGGAAATGAGCATAATGTGTCCCCTAGCAAGGCTATGCACTATCTAGCTAGCTACTATTACAGTAAGGAGTGAGAGTCGCCGCTTCCTGTTCCCTTAAATGTAATTTCTCCTACAAAACACACAAACTTACAACACCTCTGCATTGACAAAACACCGCATGCTAGCATAAAAAAACAAAACAAAAAAAAAACACTATAACAATAACTGTCAGTGGTTGATTTGCAGTGTAATGTAGAAATGGCATAAAAATGACTGGAATAAAACCAGAAAACATCTCTCGGTTGCTTTTCGTTTTTAATGTATTATAAAAAAAATTTTTAAAAATGAACATAGCACATTAAGGCTTGCTCTTTGTTCCCAGAGTGTTGGAAATTTGGCATTTCAGGACTTCCATCAAAGGACTCTCTCCTCCAGCTCCACGTCCACGGCCCGAATGATCTGTTTTATAGCAGCAGGTGTCGTCATTATTCTGGGAATTCCACCTGTGCTGATCGGTGCCGTTGCAGCATCAACAGGTACACCTGACAGCTTAGAGACAAATGTGCCTGAAAGGAGAAACCGATTTTTATTTTCATTAAACACTGCTGTGTGGCCACCCTGACAGTTCCTTATTATCAGTATGGAAGACAATTTTTATCAAGAAAAAAATAAGAAAAAGATAAAAAAAAATAAATAAAAATAAAAATGGGAAATTACAAAAAAAATAAAAAATTCAAACTGTTAACAATACATAAAATCAAACTGATGATATAGGTGATCTTTTTTACTTACCCACCCAGTTTATATTTAGTTTTTGTAATTTCTTACATTTTTCTTTTAAAATTATTTTTTATCTGGCAAAAAGTGGCTTCCATACATTATGTACATTGCTTTGTGAGTCTTCCTGGTCTCTTGACTTCTGGACCTATGAATCATTCAGAATTTCTCCTACACATAACACCCATGCCTCTATGGAGGACAAAAACTGCCAAAATGTATAAGAAAAGAAATTACTTTTAAATTTTTTTTTTAATGCAATTAAATGCACCAAAAATATTTAAAATAACTGTAGGCATTGATTCATTTATAAAGTGTGAGTTTTCTTCAGATTCCTCTTACGTTTCAGACTGGAACGTGACCTCTTATGGGTCACCTTCGCCGTACGAGCGAGGAGAGGCGGCTATGGCTTTGCCCATCATCCTTCTCCATCTTACCCCCACTGCTGTTTTCGTTGTCGGCATGGGAGCCATCGCCGGCGCTGCCATGTCGTCCACTGATTCCTGTCTGCTGGCAGCGACCTCCATCTTCACCACCAACATCTACAACCTCGTTAGACATCAGGTACAAACAAAGTCAGCTAGGATGATGAATTCTTAAAAGGACTTGTTCATATTTTGGGAAATATTTGCTTTCGTGTTCTGTTTAGGCGTCAGAGAGAGAGCTACAGTGGGTGATTCGTCTCTCCATAGTGGTCGTAGGGATTGTGGGAACCTCTCTCACCTACCTGGACAGCAGAACCTTGGCCTTCTGGATCCTGAGCTCAGACTTGACTTACACCGTAATGCTCCCCCAGCTGATCTGCATCCTCTTCATCGGGGCTTCCAATGCCTACGGGGCTGTGGTGGGTTACATCGTTGCCTTTGTGATGAGAGTGCTGTGTGGAGAGCCGGTCTTCAACCTTCCTGCCGTTCTGCGTTTCCCCGGCTGCACTTTGGAGGACGGCATTTACATGCAGCGCTGGCCTTTCAAGACCATTTGCATGCTGTCTTCACTGGTCTCCATTCTGGTGTTTTCTTATGTGGCCTCACTCTTGTTTAACAAGGGGGTCCTTCCTGAGGGGTGGGATCTGTTCAAGGTGAAGTCTCAGGAGGCAACAGCACCAGCAGATGGCGCCAGAGAGGGTGAAACTGATAAACATGCTTCTGAACCAATGCTGGATACAAGATGCTAAACTTTAAATTTTTTTCCGCATTTGTAATTCTTCAGTACTTCTGCTCCAAGAAACGTGATCATTGATGAAACACATGAAAAATAATGATTCTGATTCAAATTATGATATTATTCCTGTTGTATTATATAAAATAAAATACACAAATACCTTTTACTTAATAGGTTTTTTAGATTAACTTGACTCACAAAACAATTAATCTCCTCAAACCTGCTTAGAACACATTTTATGTGTTGTTTTTTTCATCATTTAAGAGAAATATCAGCTCTGCTGTAACAGCAGTATATTTGTGTATATCATTGTTTGTGTGAGTAACACTTTATAATAACCATTCCTAATAATTGTAAATTGATTGGCAATACAACCTGAGTAAATAGTTCTTTTAATGTTAACGGTTAAATAATAAAGATTTCTTACTAATCAATGGTCATGTTATACCTTAAATTTATTCATGTCATAAGTTTGTGCAATATAAAATACAAAACTGTGCGAAAGTCTTCATCCACCCCTCATTTCTTTATATTTTGCGAGGAAAATGGGAAATAAGTGCAGTGGTTTATTGAAATGTGCAAACATACATGGAAATACAGTATATAAGGCAAAAACAGAGTTTGTACAGTTCTAATGAGCTTGAAAGTCAACATTTGTTATGACCACCTTTATTCTTCAACACAGCCTGAACTCTCTTAGACAAGCTTTCTTGTCATTTCTTTAAGTAGTCTTCAGGAATAGTTCTCCAGGCTTCTTGAAGGACATTCAAAGCTCTTCTTTGGATGTTGGCTGCCTTTTGTTCTATTCTCTGTCAAGATGATCCCACACTGCTTCAATAATGTTGAGGTCCGGGCTCTGGGGAGGCCAATCCATGACTGATAGTGTTACATTGTGTGTTTTTCTATCCAGGTATGATTTTACTACAGTGGCAGTGTGTTTGGGATCATTGTGATGCTGAAAAATGAAGCTGTTGCCTTTCCAGATGGTACTGCATGGAGGATCAAAATCTGATGGTACTTTTCTGTGTTCATAATTCCA
>VUQI01042273.1:0-10362 GCA_015106735.1 Paratilapia polleni | reverse complement strand
TCACCTGATCCAGCCCTAACTATAAACTCTATCAAAAAGGAAAGTTTTAAGCCTAATCTTAAAAGTAGAGAGGGTGTCTGTCTCCCGAATCCAAACTGGGAGCTGGTTCCATAGGAGAGGGGCCTGAAAGCTGAAGGCTTTTCCTCCCATTCTACTTTTAAATACCCTAGGAACCACAAGTAAGCCTGCAGTCTGAGAGCGAAGTGCTCTATTGGGATAATATGGTACTATGAGGTCTTTAAGATATGATGGGGCCTGATTTTTTAAGATTTTGTAAGTGAGGAGAAGGATTTTAAATTCAATTCTGGATTTAACAGGTAGCCAATGAAGAGAAGCCAATATGGGAGAACCAAATACACTTTTAAGATTATTTTTGGCGAGAATGTAGTGGCGTAATCTTCAAATGTATGGTCGATTTGTCAAGATAGAGTCTATTTGCAAAAGTGCTCCAATGTTTTCGGAGGTGTCAGGTCTCTGTTGACCGGGCTGATAGCTGGTTTACGTCACCAACTATCAGCTGACCGGACGGTCGGAGTTCATGATACCCACAGAGAACAGCCTGCTCCCAACACACTGTTTTCCAAACCCCTGCTGACCCTCACCTCTCAGTGGAGGTTAAACGCGAAATATATTTCACTTAGTTGATATCTAACAGGTGATGTTTGGTTTATTACAGTGTTTTATTTGTTCCTGAGCAAATCGGTTCAGCTTCATAACTGGATAGTTTTAGTGAACCTTGATGTCTCATTGGAGTGCTGTCAGTATATTTTGAACTGAATCATTCACTTGTCTTTATTTCCTGATGTTCAGATGTGTTATACTTGCTTTATACGCTTATTATCAATTAAAACTAGCATTAAAAATATTTTATTACAGGGAGGAAAGTGAAAGCATTTTCACCTCAAGCAGAAACATGTGGACCAGCATGTTGATGCTGTTCATGGATATCCTGAAGAGTGATGTCAAGCCTGCTCCAGAAATGATCAAATGATCTGTTTTTAATATTTATTCAACCATATTGTAAACACCAGCTGTCTCTTATAAGTTTTGGAAGTCTGTATGATGTTTTTTTTTTTTTTTTGTAAGAGAGATCTGTTGATTAATCAGTAATATTTAATTTAATGTACTGGTGTACATTTCTTTACCACTTTCCTCCAAATCAGTCCAGTGTTTATGACCTTTCAAAATAATTTCACATTAATGGTCCTTTTACAGCTGAGCATCTTGCTTATAAAAATATATATATATATTTAAATATATATTACAGTACAAACTGGTAAAGATCTGTACATCACTATACTGAAAGAATAGATTATTGAACAGACTTGTAATATATCAGTAACATACAAGTGCTGTATAAACTATAATATAAATCTAGAGGTGCTGACCACTATTATATTAATATTATCTTTAGATGTAAAGGACACGTCCCTGCCTTTACTTTTATTCATGACCATTATTAGTCTTCTAACATTCAGAGCTGTATATGATCTGTTTCATAGTGTCTAACAAGTCTTGTGCAGTTAAGCAACAACAGTCACTGTTTAGAATATAGCTGAATAAATAAAAACACATAATTTGATCTCTGGAGCTGACTGGACATCAGTCTTCAGGATATCCATGAACAGCACCAACACGCTGGTCCAGATGTTTCTGCTCCCAGTGAAAAGGCTCTCACTTTTTTTTTCCTGCATTAAAACATTTTTAATGTTGGTTTTAACTGAAAATAAGCTGTTAAAACAAGTATAACACATTTCTACATCAGGGAATAAAGATGAGTGAAACTATCCAGTTATGCTTAACTTTAATCTCAGCCAAACTGACTTAAACACTGAAATAAACCAAACATCACCGGTTAGATATCACCTAAATGAATTACATTTCGTGTTTAACTTAAAGTGAGCAGCAAGAGCAAACGGTTTGAAAATGATGTGCTGCGAGCCCGGCGTTCTCCATGGGTATCATGAGCTCTGAGCACCCAGTCGACTGACAGCTGGCGAGGTGTGCTGGCTGTGTGCTGGGAATGGACAAACGACGGAGCAATAAATTATTTTGCAAATAAATCGACCAGATATTACGTTTACACAACTACATTCTTGCCTAAAACATCTTAAAAGTTTATTTTGTGACACAGAAACAGTAGTATTTCAAAACTCAAACAGTTTTGTGCGCTCCCCATCTACCATTGCTGCTTTTGAGTTTCATTCAAAATGCATTCTGGGACACTTGGCTGCCCCAAGTCCACACAAGTCAAAATGGCCTGTGTACTTGGTATTGAGAAAGGCCCACTGAAAGAATTGTCTCCAGACCAAAGCAATGGTTTTGACTAGATCAGTGTTGACGCCATCCCCTGACTTTGATGGGTGAGGTGGACAGATAAAACTCATGATGCACTGCAGCACAGGAACCATGAAATATATGTTTTAAAATAAAATGCTAATTAATTAATTAATGATAATTGATACATAATCATTTGTTATAATAATGTAATTAATAATTAATTACATAATTTAATTATGCATTTAATACTTTATTTATTTATTTCCAACTGTAATTAATTAATGACACATTTAATTATTTAATGATGTGTTTGTTTATTTCATTTTGGCACTCCTGTTCCTCCATAGAGCAGTCTTATAAATGTGATTTTTTTATTTATTTATTTATTTATTTTTTGTGCACACCATTTTCAACTTCTATGCACACGTATACTTTTAATATAAACTTATATTTTAAGAAGTGTTTTATGAATGAGGCCCTTAGGTGTGGCATATGGCATTTGGGATCATACTAGTGCAGGGACCTGCCACAACACAAAAATCCCTCAGCTGACTGTGGAAAGAAGCGCTGCACTATACAGAGAATATCTTACAGCAGGATTCAGTAAAAACCCAGAGGGTTTGCCTTATCTAAAATGTGCAAAGTGCATTCTGTACTTTGAGAATAAACTGCAAGAGGAGAGAGGGTTCAGAGGCTTCGCTTCACAATGACATACAAATGTGCACCAAAACATCCCATCAGTTTCTCCATATGACCTCTGCAGGGATTAGAACACCAATTGTATGCATGTGGTGCTGGATCCTGCCTCATCGCCCCTTTCTCAGCAGTGTCATCAATGTAGCCATGGAGTTTCAATGCTTTTTCTCTGATGCATGGAGAGTTGTTATTGAGTATTGATGGTTTACAAGAAAATGATACAACTAAACATCTCCTTCTGAGCTCATTGACTGCAAAGTTTTGGTGTTGTTACAAAGTAGAATCTGACATGACTTGATTATGCTCCCTGCCTGATAACTTTGTGGTTGTAGATCCCATGTGGTTATATTTCTTGCTCTGTCTTACCTGCTAATGAGGAGTATGGTGAACACGGTTCCTCCAGATACAGAGAGGGCCATGGCTGCTAGAGCAGTGAAGACGCCAGGTGGAGTTTATCTGGAAAAGGGGCACACAAGGGAAAAAAACATGCCATTTAAAGGGATGCAAGTAATGACAGTAGTCAAGAAATATAGATTTTGTTCCCCTTTGAAAACAGTTTTATGCATTTCACCAAGGATGCAATACAGGACTTGTGCAGGATCAGTGACTTCTAGAGCTCTCCTTTTTAGCTGGCATGCATCAGAGAGGATCTGTGCCCCCTTTTCCTATTCCAAATCTTTAAAGTCTGCAGTTCCAAAAATGTATTTTTTCACTGAGATGATCACCCAGGTAATGGTGGTTTCTCCATGCCACTTGGTTATCTTTCATAGATTCTCTCACAGACACTGAAATGTAGGACAGTCTTTCTTGATGCATTTCTAAATCACACAGTAGCGAGTAACAACGCTGGTCTGCCTTAGGGACATTCTCTCTGCAGCATAACGACCTCCTGTTAATGACTTCACTTCAACTCCAAGTCTGGCACTGAGCTCAAGACTTGGGTGAAAAGTAATAAAGCGGTTTCCAGTGTCCTCTTGTTTCTTATATCCTCCTGCACACCCTCTCTTCAGAAACCCTTCAGAGACCAGAAAAAGAGGCGAGACCCGACTCCCATGGACAGCAAGCTGGGCTAAAAAAATATTTAATGTAAAGTTGAAAGCAAACTTCTGTGGCTGTGGTGTTAAAAGTGCTTTTACTCTGGTGCAGGCTTGGAATACAGTAAGGCCTGTTGGAGGTGACATTACATTTTTAGGTATCTGGTTACATAACACACAGCACACAGTTCTAAAGCGGGTAAGAAATGGCTTAATCCTGACAGAGTTTAAAACATGTATAACGCATGTGCAGTAACAGAATACTACATGAATACATGAATCTGTGAATTCAGAGACATGTTGTTCAATACTAGATCACTCATATTCCCTGCACACACAGTGACACTGAGGACTTGTGTACATTCTCAGCCATTTTGGACATAACTACAGAAAACATAGTGAAGACACAGTATGGCCCACTTCCTGTCTCTGCTGTCAATGACATGACTGATGCTGACAGAAACGCAGTAAAGTTTCCAATTCTCTCTCACTTCTGGTAAGCTCATTCACTCATCATGCATTATGACTCATCCGCAACTCTGTTGTTGTTAAAATGCATGCGCTACGAAGTCAGCATACATTTTTTTATCTGTGAAATCTTCCTTTTTGTCTTTGCTTGTGGTTGAACATCTTGCAATTCTAAATCACTGGAATGAAACTGAGATTTGCTTGCCCTTGATTACAAGTGGACCATTTTTGTTTTAAAAATGACTTTAAAGGTATTGTCCAACTTTTTTTTTTAATGTTTAGTTGCATTCTGGATGAGAGTGAGATGAGAAGGAGAACTTGGGAAAAGAGAACCGAGATGCACAGAGAATCTGATAATATCTACACTAGGCAATTTAATAATGTGATGGAGGATGTTCATGACATGTCTGCTGTGTTGAAACTACAATGTCAGTGATGAACTACAAAAAGCAGAACTTCAATACACATTTTGTTACCTTTCCACACAGCTTCCCCCCATCTTCAGCCTTTGGGCCAAGCTAAGCCAATCTGTAGTCTTACAGGTAAAGAACATCTCTTGTCCTAGAAAGAGCTTTAAAATCTAAGGGCCTTTTACACCTAAGAGTGCCAAGGCTCTTGTCTTTTGTTACATTTTATACAACTGATCCACTTAGTTTTGTTTTCACATCACAATCATTTAGGGGCTTACGAGACAGAAATCAGTAACACTGATCCATTTGTGGAAGGGCATTGGCTTGTTGTCACTTGTAGAAAACTTTTTTATTACCACTTTGTAGTCTGTTTCTATAGTACAGTCACTTTATCTTCAGTCAGGATTGCTCTCCTGTCCTGTTATATCCCCTGTTATCCTCTCCAAATACCTGCAAAGTGTCTGCAATCACTCTTCTTTTCCCCCCATTTGATTTTTCCACATATCAATAAAACAAAACTTAGTTTTCTTCCTTCTACATGTGCTAATGTAGCTCATTTTAATGTTTTTCCAGTTCTCACTTTATTTCCTGTACTGGTAGTCCAAACCATCCAAAAAATCTTTTCGCACTAAAAATAAATTGAATAATGGTCCAATCTGGACAGCGACCTTTTCTCCAGACCAGAGTCTGGCTGTTTGGTCCAAAATGTGATGAGGTATGTATGTATTAAGTGGAGATTTGTCCATACCCAGGCAGTTTTCACATGCCTTGTTCCCTCTACTAACCTGTTACCCATCGGTTAGTGTGATACTGTGCATCCCAGAGCTTTGCTGCATTTGATGTATTCCTGTAGATTTTAAACATCTACAGTTTTGAGCAATTTTTATGATACAATTCCCTGCAGTAAATTTTTTTTTTCTGTTTCTGATTCTGACGGCCTATTTATTGAAGTTCTATTGCAGACAGAAAGAAACAAGAGAAACCAGTTCAATTAAATTTATTTATAGAGCATCAGTTCACAACAACAGCCTTCTCAAGGCCCTTTATATTGTAAGGAAAGGCCCCTACAAAATTATAGAGAAAACCCAGACAATCCCGAATGAGCAAGCTCTTGGTGACGGTGGGGAACTCCTTTCAAAATAAGAGACCTCTGGTAGAACAGGGCTCAGGGAGGGGCAGCCACCTGCCTCACACCGATTGGGGGGCTGAGGGGAAAGAGAAGAAGGAAAAGACAAACATGCAACCCACTGCAACTTCAAATTATTGCAAATTATTACTACCCATGTTTAACAGACTCAAATGTGGAATGCACAAGCAGTCAGACAAGCAGTCAGACATGCGCAGTACTGCCATTTTTATTTCGTGACAGACCCTGCCTAACCTGCTGATACACTGAGTAAGAGCAATGCTCTCTCTCAACATTTTTTTTTTTCTGGGCTTCCTCACATATTATTAAGTTAAAGTTGAACGCCGTCTTGCTTTGCCAAGAATTTCAATGTAACTTTATCTTTTGCATGTGAGAAAAGGTAGTTTAGCAAAGCCAGTAAATAATAATAATAGTGTCTAATCATTTCAACTCTGATTTAAGCTAAATGAAGAATAATAAGCAGATATATGAGTGTGTCTCTTTTGGACAAGTGCACTGTTACATACAACAACAAACAATATATACTGAGCTGCAAATCAAATGCAATTACTGAGCGGCAGAGTTTGGGGAATTAGTGGGAGAGTAATTTCATCATAATAGAAGACTGAAAAAAATTAAACAGAGCAAATTCAAAATACATTAAGATGTTTGATACCTGCAGCTTGGTAGTGTATTAAAAGGACTGAATCATGCCCACTCACCTGGCAGCAATTCAGCCAGTACATTAGAGTACTTTACAGTAATCTGGAGAGCTATTCAAGCGATCAGGGATACCCATTTGAAACCTGTTGGACAATACTTTGCGCTGAACTCTACGCAAATATTTGACTCATTCTCACACAAGAGGACTGCTTCAAACCAGTGAAGGATAATCATGTTCTACATAAAAAAAATTTAAAACTTTAAATTTGGTACTACAAACTTTTTTTTTGCAGTAGAAATGACTCTGTGGCACAGTAACAAGATGGCAGCCCAACCCTTCATTTCTAAGCAGCTAACAACATGTGGATCCTCCCACTTAAATTGATTTTTATCACTTTAATATAACACACTTTCATTTAAGAATTCCATCCATCCATCCATTTTCTTCATCCAATTCAGGGTCGTGGGGAGGCTGGAGCCTATCTCAGCTGCAATGGACCAGTCACCAGTCTGTCGCAGGGCTAACACAGAGATACAGACAACCATTCACGCTCACACCCACAGCCGATTTAGAATCACCAATTAACCTGACCCCACTGAAATAAGGTCCTGGACAAAATTCATGTTGACGTTTTACACTTGTGTGTGATGAAATATATTTGACATTTACACTCACTGGCCACTTTATTAGTTAACCTTTCCAGCAGTTCTTTCAGAAGAAAGTGTTTTCATTCATTTCATTTTATCTCAAAAGTTTACTTCTGGGAGGCATGCATGAGGCAAGTTTAATGAGTTTGCATAGTTAGTTTTCAATATTTCCAAATCACTTTGGAAATATGATACTTTTATGATGTGCTCCATTGATGGATCTCTTTCTTTAGCTTTTGTGTTCTATAAACACTTTCAGCAATATACACTCCCAGTAATTAGGTACACCTTGCCAGTACTGGGTTGGACCCCCTTTTGCCTTCAGAACTGCTTTCATTCTTCATGGAATAGATTCAACAAGGTGATGGAAACATTCCTCAGAGATTTTGGTCCATACTGACATGATAGCATCAACCAGCTGCTCCAGATTTGTCGGCTGCACATCTATGATGCAAAACTTCTGTTACAACATATCTCAAAGGTGCTCTGCTGGATCTGGTGACTGTGGAGGCTATCTGAGTACAGTGAACTCACTGTCATGTTCAAGAAACCAGTTTGATGATGTGAGCTTTGTGACATGGTGTGTTATCCTGCTGGAAGCAGCCATCAGAGGACAGATACATGGTGGTCATAAAGGGATGGACATGGTCAGCAACAATACTCAGGTAGGCTGTGGTATTTAAACAGTGCTCAGCTGGTATTAAGGGGCTCAAAGTGCACCAAGAAACTATCTCCCACACCATTACACCACCATCAGCAACCCAAACCGCTGATACAAGGCAGGATGGATCCATGCTTTCATGTTGTTTATGCCAGATTCTGAGCCTCCGAATACCATCCGAATGCTGCAGCAGAAATTGAGACTCATCAGACCAGGCAATGTTTTTGCAATCTTCTGTTGTCCAGTTTTGGAGAGACCGTGCAAACTGGAGCCTCAGTTTCCTGTTCTTAGCTGACAGGAGTGGCAACCGGTGTGGTCTTCTGCTGCTGTAGCCCATCTGCTTCAAGGTTCGATGTGTTGTTCGGCACAACACGTCACATCTGAGTTACTATTGCCTTCCTATCACCATGAAGCAGTCTGGCCATTCTCCTCTGATCTCTGACGTCGACAAGGCATTTTTCCCTAGAGAACCTCGCTCACTGGATATTTTCTCTTTTTCAGACCATTCTCTGTATACACTAGAGATGGTTGTGTGGGAAAACCCCAGTAGATCAGGAGTTTCTGAAATACTCAGACCAGCCCGTCTGACACCAACAACCACGCCACATTCAAAGTCACTTAAATCATCTTTCTTTGCTATTCTGATGCTCGGTTTGAACTTTAGCAGGTCATCTTGACCGTGTCTACATGACTAAATGCACTGGGTTGCTGCTATATGATTGACTGATTAGATATTTGTATTAATGGTCAGTTGAACTGGTGTACCTAATAAAGTGGCCGTGTGTGTAGTTTGTGGCTCAGTGTGTGGGTACTCAGTGAGTGGAGGTAATGGGTCAGACAGTAAATGATAAAACGGTAGAATAATTTGGTTTTTTTTGTGTGTGTTGAATTCATCTGTTGCTGTCTGTGGATAACTTTTTGATCATTTGGCAAATGTAAATAAATTAAACAATGCACAAAGCAGTAGCAGTAAGAATACAGTACAAACCCTCATACTAAACCACATGCAGATGTAAAACTGTGAACATACAGGGCTGGCTGTTGACTGCCACCTTTTTTAAGTGCTAAAGATGTTCCTAGACAATGAGTTATTGGTGCCTCAAGTTAGGCAGCCCTCAATCTTAAAGCACAGTTATCACAATTCTTCAGCCTGTTTGTCCATCAAAGTGGCCTGACATCTGCCTTAGCTCAGTGACTGTCCTGATAAAGCACACCCTAGCGTGGGATGATGGGTAACAGCTTTCCAAAGTGATGCCAGTCTTTCATCTCTGACTCCAACTGTTGGCAATTTGATTTTGAGCCGACTTGAAAAGGGCAGCAGCAAATAAAAGAAGATAAGTCAGGCAGAACTGATTCACTTCATCTAATTTTGAGGCCTTTCTCTCCTTTGTTGCTCTTCAAGGTACTTATTCGAGGCATAGTGAATGAGTCAATAGCATGTCAACCTTTGTGGCCTCCGAGCTGCTAGTCCATACAAAATTCTCGTCTTCCTCCAGTTATTCATTATATCCTTTAAAGCTGTGACTTAGTGAATCATGGCAGTGTTGCTTGTTCTAATTTTACATTCTCCTTCACTTTGTTGTTACACTATACCACAGCAGCTATAAACAATAGGTACCAAAGTTGCAAGAGTATGAAAAAGTCATTATCTGGTATTTTTAAAGACTTACAGAACAAGCCAAAAACCAAACAATGACTAAGTTCAAATAAGGCAGTTTGATTATAGCAAATATCATAATCACACAAAACTGTCATTTCGATTATTTAAACCAATTGTTCATTAACATAAATTAATTCTTACATTTATTGAATTTTAAAGAGTGTCTTTTTACAGTTGATTTCTCTGAATTTTAGATAATAAAAAATATTATATAATATATACACAGTGTTGTCAGTTGGGTAGTTAGGTCCTGACTAGGGGGTGTTTTTGACTGTAAAGTCCATCTTGGAAGGGCAGCCGCCAGAAGTCTGTGGGGTGAGAGCCCCAGGCGGCAGCAGCCTCGGGAGATCTGCACAGAAGTGACATCATGCACCGCAGAAAGAGGACCGAGTGAGGCCCTAAACAATCCAGAGACAAAGGCAGCTGCAGGCAACTGCTATACTTCTTCTACCAGATCACCTTGTGATTTTTACTTTCTCTAGAAATATCTTGTTGGCTGTCTTTTAGGCATCTTGGCCCGAGCTAAACTAAAGAGCAAATGGGTTTGAGCTTTTCAAGAAGGGTTAAAAAACACCACTGTAAAGAAAAGGTGTGCACGAATATATGACAAGAAAAAAAGAGCTTTGTAGAATGTTTGCAGAAAATTACTCAGAATATAATGTTTTAATAATTGTTAAAAAGCTACAATTGTAATGAAATTGTAAAATAAAAATCAA
>VUQI01042267.1:0-11254 GCA_015106735.1 Paratilapia polleni | reverse complement strand
TCCACATACACTCAAAAGGAAAAAAAAAAAAAAGACCCAACCCCCTCTAATGGCAGCTGTCTCTTTTCCTCACTTCATCTCCAGGTTTCATGTCCTGCACCGCCCGAACTTCTGCCGATGTCCCCTTGTATGTGACTATGACGCTGGGAAGACAGCTGTGGTTTACTAGTGCCACGCTGTACAGGGAGAAAGATATCACAAGAAAGAAAGTGCTTTGAACAAAAGTAATTCTACTATGCCTTTTTTCAGTGGACAAGGTGAGAAAAATGAGACTTAATTTTGCTCTTAACAATTACATAATCACTTCATTTTTAAGTGGTATTACCACTATGCTACAACTGTGATTGCAGAGAGGTCTTGTATGTCACTGACATCTGTGTGACCTAGTTATTACTAGGGTTGCATACCTCAGCAAAGAGCTGAGAGGGCAAATTCAGCCTCACTTAGACAATCTGAAAACTTAACAGCCTCAGCAGGGAGCTGACTTTACCATGAAATGAGCAGGAAATGTATTGTTAAAAGTGACCTTTGTGGATATCTGGTGCATGTTGCTATGAAAACTGACCTTTAAAAAACAAACGAATGCAGTGAGAATTCATGGAGTAATGCAGGTTGGCTGTGTAGCTTACTTTGCAATTAGGCTTTATTAAATGCTCTTTTTCATGAGAGTTTTGCTTTTTCTTTCTTCAATATCTTTTTTCAAATTCAGTGACTTGAATCCCAAGCAAATTACAGCTGTTCTAAAATTCAATAAACCGACAGACATGCAAAGAAGCAAATAGCTGAGAGATAGTGAGTGTAGTCAAAAAGAAAACAGGCTACGTCCACAGGCATACAGGGTTTTTTAAAACAGGTATTTTTCAGAGTTCATTTTGAAAAATATCTCTGTCCACATGAAAACGCAAAAAACGATCTGATCCAAAGCAACAGGTGGCGATATAATCCAAACTGTGAAGAAATGTTGGCCAATCAAAAGCCCACAAATAATAACACAGCGCACATTTTGATGTAAAAAAAGTAGATAAAGGCTCACACCTTTGATGTTGCCAGACAAAAATCTCCGTTCTCCTCGTCCACACATAAAAGGAAAAAACAGAGTTTCTGAAAATCTTCATCCTGGCAGGAGTTTTTCAAAAGATCAGTTTTCAGTGATCCAAAATGCCATTTGCGTGTGGACAAAAGGCCAAAACGCAGAGCAAAAGCTACATTTACCAAAATACTCGTGTACGTGTGGACGTAGCAACAGAGACACTGTGAACTATACAACAGCAGGTAGGGCTGTGGAAGGAGGTACTGTTTAACATGCATAATGTGTACTGTCTAAGTCAATTCCCTCTGTTTCACGTCACTCATTTCTTAGCCTTTTTGTTGCCAGTCAGCTCCTTCACATATTAATACCTCAGTTTAGCACTCCCTAGTTGTAACAGTGTCTTTTCTCTCTCTATAGTCAAGCTATCAATCCATTTCATAGTTTGTTTCCTTGTGTATGACCTTTGAACCTCTCTTGGATCTTTGCTCTTGATCATTCCTTCATATCATATGTTATTGTTTTATGAAGTAAGTTTTTGACCATGCCTTTGGATTTTCAGACTGTTTTCAGACCTCTCGTGTCCAGCATTCGAGTCCGCTCTCAAAATCTGCATGCATCTGACATTTCCTTCTTACTCTGGGTAGACTGCAGTGCCCAGGTGGGAAAGCTCATCATCCTCTATTGTGAAACCATTACAGGCAACCTGTTGAATAGGACACAAAGAAGAGCAAGAGTTATAATGAAAATTAGACTACTACTGTATTTGATATGGTGGCTTGGCTTACTGTTCCTATCAGCCACGTCAAAACATTGTGCACGAGCTGGACACACCAAGTCTGAGACATGCTAACCATGTCACCTAGAAGTCAGCAAAATCAAGTTTGAATAAACACAATGTTTGGATTCCTCCATCTACTACTAACAACTGTTTCAGCTGCCACAAGGACAGACACAGAAAGTCTTTACCACCTCATACCACAATAACTGAATTAGTTTTAGATTTCAGCTCTTCATATCATAATTAGAGGGTATAACTAAGCATTTACATTATGAGTGTCACCAGTTATTGTGTTTCTGAGGAATAAGAGCCATGGAGAGAAAACTCTCTCCAGTTTCCCCCACCTACCTTATATATGCAAAAAGTAGAGAAAAAAAAAACTCATCTGAAATAATATTTTGTAATTAACTGTATATTTTTATGTGTTGTGTAGTACCTGGGAAAAGAGTGTGACTAATGCTTTGTGGTCGGGAACCTCCAAATGTTTGGAGTAAAAGCGATGCAATCCAGCAATGTCTGCGTCAGTCATCTCTCTTTTCTCGTTATCTTCATCCTCTGTGTCTGTTACAATAAGAGATTAAGGTTTAATTTTAAAGATTTGATTTGTCTCACTGTTTTATTTACTGTTGCCAGCATGTGGTGCTGTACTCATATTACCCCAAGATTTCCTTCTTAGTTTGGTTAAGGCCCTTTCACACAGCCAGCAGCATGCACTGCGCTCACCGCTAGGTTGAGCGAATGGCCCAAAATTTGCACTGCCCTGGCAATGGACCCCTACCCTAAATGTGAATGACAAACGTTTACTGATAATAAAGCAACAAGCTAGGCTAGAGGCTGTGGTTTGGAGAAGGCCTCATCGAGGGTCAGTGGCGGCTCCCGGGCCTGGCAGATCCCCCTGATACCTTTGAGAGGGGTGTGGTCCAGCTCCTGAAATTCAGATAAATTATCTCCAATTGTTTGTGCCCACTCATGGTCTCTATGTGCAGAATATGCGCCTGCTCCCTGTCATTCTTTGTTTCTATTCTCACGCAAATGTAAGTCATAGTGCCCCGTAGTCAAAGTTCAACTCATGCGAGTACTCCCTGGATTGCGCTGCGTTTTGCTTGACACGGCCGTCAACCGTGAAACCACAGCGCAAACCACAGAAAAGAATGGGTTTCAGAGTGCAGTGGTGCCATTGTCGCGTTGAATTTAAAAGTACTTTGCAGTTGTTGGTGGGATTTTTTATTTGCATACATCTGGAGGTCAGTCAAGGCAGTGTGGAGTCATATGTCATACTGCATCTACCTTTAAGCATAAATCACATGTACTTAATCCTGTGTCTAAAGTACTATTACTCCTATTTCTTATCTCTTTATACCACATCTATGGAAACTGAGGCTGGGAGTTTTAACATTTGAATAATTTGACATTACAGAGTGAACATGATTTATATCTAGCTTTGAGGATCCACTGCCAATGTGCACAACATTCAATCCAAATGGCACAGAGTAGATCAAATACACCTGCTCTGATGGTGATTGTTGGTTGACAGAAGTTATTCTCTGACTCCAAGTTGCTAATCTTTTGCAGCTGCAAATCCACAGGAATAAACAGCCCTCATTCCGTCATTGCACTAACTATGCCATGGCAGGAACACACTTCACCATGTCATCCATATATACCATTACCTGTCAGAGTGTGCTGGGGGGTCTGATCCCTGACCTGTGACACTACTGATTTTTCCACCTTCACTGACCAGCAGTTGGGTTGGAGATGCAGGTGTGTAGCAGATAATGTAGCCTTCTGCTGCTAAGACCTCATAGTACCATATTATCCCAACAGACCACTTTGCTCTCAGACTGTGGGCTTCCTTGTGGCTCTTGGAGTTTCTAAAAGTAGGATGGGAGGCAGAGCCCTCAGCTATCTGACCCCTCTCCTGTGGAACCAGCTCCCAGTTTGGATTCAGGAGACAGACAGCCTCTCTATTTTTAAGATTAGGCTGAAACCTTTCCTTTTTGATAAAGCATATAGTTAGGGCTGGATCAGGGGACCCTTTTTGTACACGTTTTTCTTCAAAAGTGAAGTTTGTTTTGTGTTCTTAGTTAATATAACAGAGTTAGGGTTTCTGTTGAGGTTTTTGTGTTTTTGAAGTAAGGCAATTTTGATTTTTATGTTTTCTAGGTTGAATTTTGGATGCCTGTTTTTTCATGTTTTCTAGTAATGCTGAGCCTCAGGTTTATCATATTCTTTGATCTCAGGTTTTGTTTTAGTTTTTATGGACTTTTACGATGGTTTACTATTCTAGTGTTAGTTCTGAATTCCTTTTCATTTAGCTTCAGTTCCTATTTTGAGTTTGTTTTTTCTCGTGTGTTTAGTTCCCTCAGTGTTTTATTGGTTCCTCTAGTCTGACTTCTTGTTAAGTGTTTCTATTCATGTCTGTATTATTGTCCTTGTTTATTTCTTGCTTGGCTGGTTTTCTTTCATGCCTTGAGTTGGTTTTACTTCCTGTTTTGTGACTGTCCTGATTGTCTTCACTAGTGTGTCTCGCTCCCCACCTGTTTCTTGTTTCCAATCAGGCCTCGGTGTATAAATAGTCCTGTCCTCCTCTTCGCCTTGGGCACGTCATCTGTGAATGTATCCATGTCAATTCTGTGATGTTCCTGCTATGCTCCCTGTGTGTAATCCTCTGAAATCTTCACTTCTCCTTGCCCCTTGTGGTTTTTTTGGACTTCAGTAATTAAAACTTGGTTTCACTTGAATCCTTTGCCTTGTGTCTTCACCATTTTGGGTCCACCACTACACTCCACACAAAAATACCAATTTGTTACAGACCCGTGAAAAACTTTTATCGGTAACACTGGTGGAATTCTCCTTTATCCTTCACAAACATACCTAGATTTTATCTTTTACAGTACTTTACAAAAGTCTTGAACCACCCCTCATTTCTTTATATTTTGCTTCGAAGAAGCCAGACTTTCTTGTAACGTTTTAAAGTGATCTTGAAATTCTCTAGGTTTTGAAGTTTTCGAAGTTTTTCTTTGGACATTGGCTGCTTTTTCACTAATTTTCAGTCCAGTCCTTGTACCTGACCATTTTCCAAGAAATGTTTTGCTTGTTTGTTTGTTAAGTTACTTAACACTGACCTATGAATCATTCAAGCACAAGGGATGAACCAGTGCTGCGTCTACACATAACAGACAGCTTAGCACAGAACCAATTTTAAATTCTATCTTTAGGCACTTTTTTTACTAGCAGCCTGTCACAAACCACAGAATTTGTTCCCATTTCTTTAGTCAAATCTACAAAAAATACTAAAGATAACACAGTTTGACAGGCATAAAATAGTATTTTTGCACCAACAAGGTGATTTTTTACCTGAAAACTTGGCATATCTCGGCAAATTACAAAATGGCTTATTTTTTTCAGCATGACAACGATCCCAAACACACTGCTAATGTAATAAAAGCATACTTGAATAGAAAAACACACAATGGAACACTATCAGTCATGGACTGGCCTCACCAGAGCTCGGACCTCAACATTATTGAAGCAGTGTGGGATCATCTTGACAGAGAACAGAATTAAAAGCAGCCAACATCCAAAGAAGAGCTTTTCACAGTACTGTATGCCATTCATGTACTACATGTACTGAACTGTAACATAGTTAACATAGTTTTTAGTTTGAACTGAACCAAAAGCTATAAGTTTTCTTATTATCATCTTGGTCAAACATCATTTGACTTGACAGATGCCTATGCAGTCTGCATAGTCTGCAGTGCCCAAGAGCTCCTGCTTCACATCTAAGTATTTACACTTGTTATGTAGTCTAAAAACCACTTGACCCACATCTACAGGGTATATA
The DNA here is from genome assembly GCA_015106735.1 of Paratilapia polleni. Taxonomy (NCBI): domain Eukaryota; kingdom Metazoa; phylum Chordata; class Actinopteri; order Cichliformes; family Cichlidae; genus Paratilapia; species Paratilapia polleni. Next base: position 5,602 of record VUQI01042267.1, on the reverse strand, counting down.
TAGATGTGGTTGTGGATGTTTCTCAGTGTATGTTTCTCTGAGTTATCTTGAGGCTATCTAGGGACATGTAGGACTGAAGTAAAATTGCAGAGTGTTTAAAGATCTTCTGCACAGACACCAGACAGATGGGTACATAAGTGTTGTCCATAAAAAGCAATCATAGCTAATAACAATGAATCATGTATGCTTTTCCGCCTGTGTTGTAAAGGAGTAAGTACTCACGTGACTGCATCTCTCCTATGAGCAACATTTTCTCGGAAACGCATCGTTCTTTCTGCATTTTCTGTCAAAAACAGGCATGTCATAAATGACATTAATGAATCCCAGCATGTATTAGACAGCACTTCAGAAAAAGGTGGTGTATTATTAACTGCCCAACCTTCTTTGCAAGGATTCGAGCCACCAGGCGGGATATCTCTGACGGGCACCAGTTCTCTCCAAAAGCAATCATTGCTGAACACTCCAGCTTGTGCATGGCCCAGTCCCCTTTCTAAAGAGTACATAAATGTAATAATAGCACACAAAAAAAGCAGCTCTTTATTTTATGGCCAAGTGAAATGTGAGTATATTCAATTCAGACAACTATTGACAGTTTATATCCCACAACAACAGAAGGCCTAACAGTTGGCAACTCCTAAGCGACACTACCAGCTGTAGCATTATGCAGCATGGTGGCATGCTGGCACTCTGTTAATCTAATGTTACCCTCGCCTCTTTACCCCTCCAATACGAAATGGCCCACTCAATTATCTGCTTAGTCTCAAGCCCCCAACTTTATACACAACATTGCATCCTACACACTCCATAATAGAGCATGTTATATAGACACATTTTATATGTCACACACATATAGAACTGCATAGAACAACCAATTTGTAGTGTTAAGTTCAGCTAAGCTGAGAGTCTGCTGAGACTACAACATTACAAGATACATGAATAATGTAAAATGTTGTCTGTAGGTGACATATTTTGACATTTCATTGGACAAAAGACATAATAACCTTTTAAATTGTAATTTGATTTGTCTGAGAGAGAACTAGACTACTAAACCTCCTCTGGGCTCTGTTTTCAGGCTAAGACTTTAGCCAGTCACAGGTCTTTTCACACCAGATAATGATATAAAGAGCATAAAAGTCCCTGTAGGCAGTAGTCTAAGCTCTATTGGTGCAATAGGTTAAGCAGAGGACTTTCACCAAGGAGACTAGGGTTTCAATTTTACATAAAGTCAAACCTTCTAATTGACTTGCTTTTAGTGCATATGAAAATATGAAGCACGTGCAAATGCATGTGCTTGTCTCTTGGGAGGAGCTTAAGACATTAAGAGATGAGTTGCATGAGCTGGAGGAGGGCTATTTTTAAATTCTTTTTACCCTTTTATAGATTTTTGCTAGTGAGGCAGAAATATAGAGTTTGGCTTGAGGTGGTGTTAGAGGAAAGGGCATGTTACCACTAGTTCATCCTCTCTACAGTGGCTATGTTTTATCAACTCAGACAGGTTTACAGGTTTTTGCACCTGTCTCTTTAAGGCCTCCTCCCAAAAAGTCCAGTCTGCTCTATTAGCTGGTGACCCCTATTTCATAACCCCTATTTCCATGACTATAGGTGCAGCCCATTAACAGTTGTTGACTACTATCAAAACCCCAGAGCTTGAACCAGAACCCAGAACATATAGAGAATCCTGTTGAAATTGCTAGGTGAGACGATGCACAATGTTTTCATGCAACAGCATCCCTCAGCATTACATTTTAAACACAGTTCTCACCTGTGAGCATATTTTCAAAGCAAATGGTAACATTAGATACATTACAACATGAAACATTATAACATGAAAAATATTGTACTGGGTCTTCAGTTCCTCAGATGCTGGGAGTTCACTCTTGCAGCCAACGTCTGACAATTATGGATGCTAGAGACATTTTAGTCACCAGAGGTGGCTCTAGTTGGGGACTGTGAAGCAGCTGTCCATTCTTTGTTTGAATTTGAGCCAAACTAGTGCCTAGCTAGGCATTATACAAATGTTTTACAAATAGTGACATAGTTAAGTAATGGAAGAATAGCCTGGACCATAAACAAGCCGTAACGGGGAGTTCAGGAGCAGTGTTTATTGCTGGAAAGAATAACTCAGTTTTGACTGGACTTTGGGTTTTGTAACTTTGCAGACCTTTTATGTACACAAAAGATTTAACAGACTAAATGAAAAAGAAAAACCCGCAGGCTCTTTAAACACAGTTACGAACTAAGTATAGTATAAGATATACTGTTTTGTCCCTAGGGTTTACCTTTGAAGAGGATAAAGGTCTTGATCAAATGTCATGTCTACCCATAAAATCTATGTTGAGATATTTAACTTATATAGTAGGGCTAACAGTGGGTGGCACAGTGGTTAGCACAGCAAGAAGATTCTAGGTATGAACCTGCTGGCTGGCTCAGGGAGGCCTGTCTGTGTAGATTTTGCCTCATTTCGAGCTTTAATATATATGTGGTTATTTGGTTATATTGTGTCATTGCCCTTTAAAGAATTCACACAAGAGTTCATAGACTCTTTTCTATGTCTTCTCAGGTGTTTTCTTACCTGGCATTTCACACTGCAGTAGAAGGCTTTCTTGCACTTCCCACATCTTGCCAAACCCTTTTTCCTATAAATTACAAAAAAAGTGTTTTATTATCCTATGGACGCCATTAGGTGGATATAGAAGAATTCACCTAAAGACCCTACAGATCTTTGCACCAAACAACATTAAAACATCACACCTCAGAATTCTGAACCCAACAGACTTCATTCTTGTCAGTGTACCTATATGTATGCATCTGGTTATGTACTACTGTACTGTAGTAGTAGTGCAATAATATTTACATCACGTGTGTGTGTGTGTGTGTGTGTGTGTGCAGACATTTAAAATTTTGCTCCATAACTTTGACACAAGAAACAGCAGTTGCTAGTGGCCTGTCGTAACTGATAGCAATAAAGGGCTTTAAAACATTCTGCTGTGGTATTAATAGAGCAGACCTTATGACTGACCAGCTGTCTTTCTGAACACACTGAAACAGTAAAGCAGCCAAAAGGTTTGCCACTAAAAATTTGAGACTCTTAATGTCTGTAGTCACACCAGATTTACATAAGCTGCTCAGTGGTTGGAGCAAGCAGCGGGGAAAAGATGACAGGCTAAAGCTACCTATTGCGAAGGCCAGCTGTAACTCCGACATTTACCCCAAAGATTCATTTTAATCTACTTCAAAATCTTGAGGGGTTAACACTGAACTGTGTAATTTAAAGCCGAGCACGTCACCAAGAACCGTGGGCACGTTATCTAAAGATTTTTGTCTTCTGATGAACCATTGGGTCAAAGCAAGCTTTATCAAACGTTTCTGATTATCATGACTCTTGACGAATATGAAAAATGATCTTGCAGTATACCCAACCAATTTCCAGCACCACTGGAAGCAAATCGCTTCCAGTGGTGCTGTTTCCAAACTCAAAGCTAAATAAAGGACTCTCCAAACATTTCCTTCTACTTTTCTACTAAAATATTGCACTAGTCTCTGAGATTGACAGGGTTAAAGTCCTGAACCTAGTACTTACAACATATTAGCAGACTATATTTTTTTCACTTTTAAGTGTTTTATGGAAAAAAATGTTATTTTTTAAACACAAACCAAGGATCCAGTGGTGGAGGGTGCTGTATGGACCGTAAAACCTGTTGAGCCAAATTTGTGAAATGGGCTATGGATAAAATGACTTACCAATGTAAGTCATTCTTGCTACTGAACAAATCCCAAATATTAAAGCCACAAGAACAGGAAGTTTGCCAGACTTTCAAAATCCACTTAATAATAAAAATACATTTTAACATGTTTCTAGCTGTCTCTTTCACACTCAGACACTCGGTGACTCACCAACAGTCTCTACACTTTGTTAGCCAAACTGTACTAGACTGTCAAAATAAAAACTCATAAATATTAAAGCTACTTTCAGGGGGCTTATAAAAGATGCTGGCTTTTCTATGTAGTATAATGCATTCTCGTGGTTGCCTTGGTGTCTCGATTTATGACTATGAATGTGTAAACAGGATTTCAGCCTTTCAAAAATAAGTCCCCTTGATATTAAAATGACCATTCATCACCTGTCTCTAGCTGTAAATCTAGCTTTTTTTGACCTACCTACATTTTGCTCCCAATGCTTCTTGCGGCCTCCAGGAAGCTATTTTTAACTCCTGATGGCCCTTCTCATATCCTCTAGCTCTTAATGGCTGCTGACAACTCAACCGCAGCAGGTGCATTGGCACACTCAAAATTTTCTAGTTAAATTTGCCCTTTTTGATGCGCTTGCACAACAATGGCTTGATTTCAGTTTGTGCAGAAGGTAGAACAAAAATCGCAGAGTGTTGCACAGCTTTTGAGGAGATATGCACATTCCTTCAAATTTGTTGCGCTTAGAAACAAAAATGTAACAGGAAAGTGGAAAGCTCTTTTTATGTGTCCTTATTGGGATAGGGATTCTTCCTGATACGCAATGTTATTCTTAACTGATAATTAGGTAACTACCAAAACTAATGTAACAAGCAGGAAGTAAGTAATGGGTGATGTGTAATACATTAATTTTTGAGTAATGACCCCAACAATGCACACTACTAGGAGTTAACGTGAACAGTGATTAGAACTGCAAAGGAAACCTTAACAAATGTGAACTACAAGAGCATTACAGCTTAACATTACAGTACTTCTGCAAATAGAGCTTTAGGCTATACTGCAAATAACAATAGTAGATAAGGATTCCAACTCTTCAGAGCGGACCGCCACACGGAGCTCTCGGGCAAGACAAAAGGTGGAGGTATCTGCTTTTATATTAACAGTGGCTGATGTAACAATGTGACCGTTCTTCAACAACACTGCTCTCCTCATCTGGAATCTTTTTTCATCAACTGCAAACCTTTTTACTCCCCAAGTGAGTTTACGTCATTCATTGTGCTCGGCATGTATATTCCACCACAAGCCAATGTACAAGCGGCTCAGCACTCACTTGCTGAGCAAATACTGTGTGTGGAGCGGACAAATCTGGACTCCTTAGTTATTGTTCTTGGTGATTTTAACCAAGGAAACCTTAGTCAGGAACTCCCCAAATACAGACAATTTATTAAATGCCCGACCAGAGAAGACAACATTCTGGATCACTGTTACACCACAGTAAGTAATGCCTATCACGCAGTCCCTCGTGCTGCTTTAGGATTCTCAGACCATGTCATGGTTCACTTGATCCCTGCATACAGGCAGAAACTAAAACTTTCTAAACCTGTGTTGAGGACATCGAGGCAGTGGACTAATGATGCTGTGGAGAATCTGCAGGCGTGTCTGGACTGCACTGACTGGGAGGTTTTCAGGGCTTCTACCAACAGTTTGGACAAGTATAGAGATGCTGTGATGTCCTACATCAGTTTCTGTGAGGACAGCTGCATACCATCACGCACCAGGGTGAGTTATAATAATGACAAACCCTGGTTCACAGCTAAGCTAAGGAGGCTAAGGCTGGAAAAAGAGGACGTTTTTCGGAGTGGGGACAGAGACAGTTTCAAAGCATCGAAGTACAGGTTCAGCAAGGCGGTGAGAG